>CM019064.1:311545607-311812380 GCA_009667805.1 Leptobrachium leishanense
GCGTGCTTAAAAAAACACGCTGGTGTGAACCCAGCCTTAATGATTATCAGTAAGCTACAGAGGTTGTACTGCTGCTTTACAAATGATAGATGTTCAATAATACTGTTGCAGATATAACAAAGAACTAATAATGTTATCAAATGACCGCGAGAAGAGATCAGATGGAAAAGGCAACTGTGCCTACTGATACCTGGCAAGAGATGTGATGACTGCAGAGTCTTAAAAAGACAGGTGGCTACAACTGCCACTAAAAGCAATACAAAAAATACATTCATTGGTGTTTCGCTCCATTAAATGTTCAGGGCATCTCTATGAAGAGATGTGCATATTTATCCTGCTTCTTCTCTGACATTGATTTTTAAAACCAGGAAACTACAATCCCTCTCGATGTGGAATTGAATGTTCGTCTGTGATTTTGGGCTGACCTAGTCTGTTTTTGCTTTTTTGAAAAAAACAGAACAGTGATTGTTCCAGGTTGAAGCAGATCACATTAAGTTTAAGAAGCTTAAATTGTATGAGTGAATATAAACATGAATCCTCTACATAATAGCTGAAGCACCAGAATTCATATTCTGAACAAGAGGCGCTTGATTTAAATTTCGGAAGGTCATATTTCCTACTAAGCCATTGATTTGCGTTTGTAAACATAGGCTGTGCTACTCCGAGGCAGGAACAAATAATAAAATTCATGAACAAACACTGTTGTAGACATACATCTGAAGCCAGCCAAAAGTACCAAATATCCATTGCACACCTGAAAAACAAGGATGCCAGTATTGGCCACTGCGAGGTTTATCTTGGTCCCTTCGCGGTCCTTGGCTGGATGCAGTCTTATACCATAGAGTTCCAAACGACGGGCAATCTCAAGAAGCTGGAAATCTGACTCTGCTGGCGTCTGACCACTTTATAAAAAGATGGAGGATTACATTAAGACTTTGAAAGGGTAGGTTGGTAAAATGAAATCTGTTACTAAATTAAACAATGATGCAGGACTCGTAAGGTGTAAAAGGTGTCATTGTGAGAACTAGAATGTTAAGTGTCTAACCTGACTTCTAATGCTAAAACTAGAATCTAAAGCACAAGCATAAATCCTGCGCCATGCCACAAAACATGAGCATTCATTTCAGTATATGCCGAAGATTAACTTTTAACTCAAGCCTCGAAAAACAGTGATAATAACATTAATTGTGTCACCCCTTTAAGTAGGTAGTGTACAAGAAGACATTTTAAGTACAAAAATAAGTTAGTGGTAAACGGTCAACTGGAAATACAATTTGATAAATAGAACTTTTAAAAGGCTCGAAGAAAATCAATGAAAAAAGTAAATGACACCGGAGGCTCGCTGGACATCACAGATCAAAATAAAGAATTAGTCACAAGTGTGTAAACTCACAAATGATTGCGATGAAATTCCATGATCTTCTCTTCCAGGGTCTCTTGATTGGGAATATATGTATTCTTTGACAAATGCTCATGGTCCCCAGCTTCATCAAAATCTCCTATCTCAGCTACATTGTATTGGGGGGGGGGGAGATAGGATTGCAATATTAAACCATTGCATTTTATAAATGGCACAAATTCTTAAGAATTCTTTGAATTCAGCATATCAACAGTTTCAAGGCTTTTTTTTTTTTAAGTGAACACTGGATCAGTTTTTCTGTTCAAACCTGTCACAGTGCATCTTTCTGCAAAGAAAACATCAGAAAACTCACGTCCTTTGGCTAGTCTGTGCCCATCCTGGTTTCCATGGAGACTAACTTTCTGAATATTGGCATGAGCAAAATGTTTATATAGAGTTTGTGGTGTGTACCCCAGAAAGCAAAGCACAAGATGATATAATATGCAAGGAAAATAGAACGCATAGATATTCCTAGATCTTGCGCAGTATTGTAAAGGTGTTCAAGATTAAGGGAGAAATTAAGTTGTATTCATAGTAGAAATATTCCTTTTAATCAATTTACATTAAAAAAAAGAGCAAAGTGTTGATACAAACATGTTAGTTATTTGGTTTCATTTTTAGACTGCTGAATGTTACAATGACTAACAAAATTTAACAACGATGGTGGCACAGCTTAGAAATGATATGTAGCCAAATCCAAATGAGGATTTAAGACCGGAAGGAAAAACTATCAAACACAAGAAACTTGAACAAAGTTAAAAACATTAGTGTCTTGAAAAAGAATAGTCAAGCAGAATTACAATCCCCAATGTTCACAAACACACCACTGCAATAAACCCATTTTAGGAATGAAAGCAAGAAAAATACAGCCTGCCTTACACTTGATACTCACATTGCACAATGTGGGATATTAGGAGAGCGGTGCTGCTGTCATTACAGATCAGTCTGCCTTGTACCAAGTCCTGTTTCACCTGCAGAGCGAAGAGGTACCTGGAGAAATACAGCAAACTTGAGTGCTGCCTTCCAGACATAAAAGGCACCCAGGAAACAGGTGGCAGAGATGTGACAAAGTACAGTACAAGTGCTAATGCACAGCTGGTGAGTATTGCTGAAGCCACATATTTTGTTAAATGGAAATTCACCAATCTTATCTACCCAAACCTACATTTACTCTACAATTTATTGAAGGAATAGATGGCATTACAAATAAATATACAGTTGTGTTCAAAATTATTCAACCCCCAATGCTGTAAAGGGTTTTAGGGAATTTAGTGTACATTTGTAATTGTATTCAGAATGAAATCCTACAAGGACTTTTTAAAGGACCATATGCAACTAAAATGACATCAATTGGTTTTGTAATACAGTAGTAAATGTTTCTTTTGTGAATTCTTCATTGACACAATTATTCAACCCCTTAAAGACTACCACTCTGAAGAACAGAGGTTCATTTAAGTGTTTTCAATCAGGTATTGAAAACACCTGTGGATGTCACGGAGCAGCAATAAAGCATAATAAGCACCAATTAGGCAGCTTTAAAATGACTGTGATACTCAGCTCCTTCTAGACATTTACTGGTGTGGTTACAAACATGGTGAAGTCAAGAGAATGGTCCAGGAAGACAAGAGAAGAGGTGATTACTCTTCACAGGAAGGGCAATGGCTATAAGAAGATTGCAAAGATGTTAAACATACCAAGAGAGACCATAGGAAGCATCATTCGCAAATTCAAGGCAAAGGGCACTGTTGAAACGCTACCTGGTCGTGGCAGAAAGAAGATGCTGACTTCGACTGCTGTGCGCTACCTGAAGCGTAGAGTGGAGAAAAGTCCCCGTGTGACTGCTGAGGAACTGAGAAAAGATTTGTCAGATGTGGGTACTGAAGTTTCAGCTCAGACATTACGGCGCACACTGCGTAATGAAGGCCTCCATGCCAGAACTCCCAGGCGCACCCCCTTGCTGCCTCCAAAGAATAAGAAGAGTCGACTGCAGTATGCCAAAAGTCATGTGGACAAACCACAGAAGTTTTGGGATAGTGTTCTGTGGACTGATGAAACAAAATTAGAACTGTTTGGGCCCATGGATCAACGCTATGCTTGGAGGAGGAAGAACAAGAAAAGAACACCTTGCCTACTGTGAAGCATGGCGGGGGGTCAATCATGCTTTGGGGCTGTTTTGCTTCTGCAGGTACAGGGGAGCTTCAGCGTGTGCAAGGTACCATGAATTCTCTTCAGTACCAGGAGATATTGGATGACAATGTGATGCAGTCCGTCACAAACCTGAGGCTTGGGAGACGTTGGACCTTTCAACAGGACAATGATCCCAAGCATACCTCCAAGTCCACTAGAGCATGCTTGCAGATTAAAGGCTGGAACATTTTGGAGTGGCCATCGCAGTCACCTGACTTAAATCCGAATGAGAACCTCTGGTGGGACTTAAAGAAAGCAGTTGCAGTGCGCAAGCCTAAGAATGTGACTGAACTGGAGGCTTTTGCCCATGACGAATGGGCGAAGATACCCGTAGATCGCTGCAAGACACTTGTGTCAAGCTATGCTTCACGTTTAAAAGCTGTTATAACTGTAAAAGGATGTTGCACTAAGTACTAAGATTGAATGTCACTTGGGGGTTGACTAAAACTGATAATGATGTGAGCACAGAAAAGACATTTGTGGTTATTTCATTATAAATGTTATGTTATATTTGTCTGACCTACACGTGCCTCTTTGATTTAATTGTAAGCAAGATGACTGAATGATCAAAATCAATGTCAAACTGGCCAAAACACTCAATTTCAGTGGGGGTTGAATAATTTTGAACACAACTGTACACGTCTATGCAAATCATAGACTTGCTTTCCTACTTCGCTATCCATAGAATTTCTATACTTTAATTTTCACAATGAAATTAGCACCTCTCTGCAGCAATCGTAACCCTTTCTCCTGCTGAGGGGGGCTACCAGGTTCAAAAGAGTTGCTACATCTCTCGACCGGTGTTTGAAGCCATCTAGTATGACATCGCCCTAAAGAAGACCGTTAAATGCAAAAACAGAAAGGAAGTAGACATCATTTGTCCAGAAAAACCTGCTTCCTTCTGGAACAGAACTATAAACATCTAAGGGAAAAGCAAGTCTCTAAGTTGCACAAACATTATATATATTGTTATTATTATTCTTTATATAGCGCCAGCATATTCCGCAGCGCTGTACAATGAGCACAATATAGACAGGGTTACAATACACTTAACAACAATTGACAAACTGGTACACTAGTAAACGAGGGCCCTATTCCCGTGGGAACTCACATTCTAGAAGGGTTAGAGGTGGAAACAGGAGGAGAGGATGTTGTGTTAAAGCCACGCAGACAGATCTAGGAATTTTGGAAGGTATATTGCAATCAGAAAAATAAACTCTTTAACCATAGGATATACTGTCCCTTTAAAGAGAGAAAAAACAACAGCATTCTGCAGCATAAGAAATCAAACAGGCCTATTCCTGTTAGGAGGCTAACTAACCAGTAGTTCCCCGATTGCTGGTTACTGGGGCAGCTATCCTGGCTCCCAGTTGAAATAACAGAACAAGTCTTTCAGAGAGTGTGTGTGTATTTTAGCCAACTTGTTCTGCAGCTCTGTAGTATCCAACAATCAGTCTCCAAGTGCAATGTATGTCTGACATCCCCTGCTCTCAGAGCGACTATAAAGGATCCTTAATGATCTGCAGGTGTACCTGCTGCCAGGGAAGAGGCTTATAACCCCTTACCAACCTGGGACTGCCTTATCCAGCCTCCTGCCGATGTATCTAGACTAGAGTATCTCAGTCTCTCTGTCTCATTCTCTCTCTCTATATAGAGAGAGAGACCGACAGTATATTTGAATAGGCTGCTTCCCCTAGCGCAGTGTTTCCCAAACCTCTCCTCGGGACCCTCAACCAGACCAGATTTTGCAGGTCACCTTGGGGAAAAGCAGACTGAATCCTGCAATCACTGAGCAAAAAATCATATCACCTGTGCTGTGCTTCAGATATCTGGAAAACCTGGTGAGGCGGAGGGTCCCGAGGACAGGTTTGGGGAACACTGCCCTAGCGATTACCTCATCCTATAAACTCCGATCCAGGACCAGCACCTCACTTACAATACAAAAAGAAACTGGGCATGATCCTCATTTTCCTACAAAGCAGTTATGGATTAACCTCCCAGAAGCCATTCAAATCTTCCCCCTTAAGCCACTCAAGAGCTCCCTATTAACATACCTCAATACAGGATGAACATGTAACATAGTGACTATATTTCCTACACGTTTATTTTCTGTGTTAATCTGTACATGTGTTTTGTTTTTAGTATCTTGCATTTATTACTTCATATTTCTGTAACGACTAACATTTCAATTAGGGATGCATTGAAATTTCGGCCACCAAAAATAAATTGGCTGAAAATGTTTTTTTCGTTTTTCGGCCAAAATGGAAATTCAGCTTAAAAAAAAAAAAAAAAAAAAAAAAAAAGGCCAAAAATTTCCATTTCCCGGCCGAGCCAGGGGCTCGCCTGAGCCTGGAGGACGGCCGAGCAGCCTGCGAGAGCCGGAAGACTGCCACCGCTGGAGCGCAGGACCGAAGGAGGAGGACCGAAGTACGTGAGTATGGTGCAACCAATCAGCCATGCGAACCTGGGCCTGGAGGCCCTGCCGAGCGTGCTCGGCCGGCCTTCGGGATCAGGCGAGTCCCCGGCCTCCAGGCCCAGGTTCTCATGGCTGATTTTCGGTTTCGATTTTCGGGCGAAACAATCCCGAATTTTCGGTTTCGGTATCGGCTGGAAATTTTCGTTTCGGTGCATCCCTAATTTCAATGTTCTTGAACCCAGGACATACTTGAAAATGAGAGAAATCTCAAAGTATCCTTCCTGGTAAAATACTTTATAAAAAAAATTATTTAATGTGTGCATGTATATATAATAAATACATGAACACCAATATTATAGCAGTACATATGCTCAGTTATAGTTTAAATTTATTATAACTTACACAGGGCCACTCATGACTCTATATACACACACAGCAAGGCAGAACAATAATGTGAAAGCTGTTGCATAGTACAGTATAAGCTCACGTGAAGCAGCTAATAATCTTTGATTTGATAAATGAATGGAGGGCGAGAACGTTTGTATGGGTTGCCAGTAATCTTTCACAGTCTGGCCAATAATTTGGTAATTCCTGGCAGTCGGACGTAAACAGCATTCATCAGTGCATGAAAAATGTAAGGATGTTAGATGCCAGTCGTGAGCGCCGCACAGCTTGCTGTGTGACAAAGGCTCATTCATGTACAAGAGCTCCCACTCGATTCTCAAACGCAATACAAAGGGTGTGTAAGAGACGTAAAACCAAAGGCAGTGAAATGATATATAGCCTCTTCCTTCCGAGCAAAAGTCAAATACCACATAGTGTCAAAAGCACAAGTGTCACATAATAGAGCTCTACACAAATTTTTATTTAAATTTTTTTATAATTTCTTACATAGAGTTCAACAATACTGTGTTTGAAACGGATTTTGGTTTATAAATTTCAATGTACGTAACAGCAACGTCACAACATAGACATTCTAGAACGTGCAGGAAACATACAATATTAAAAGTCCTATCAGGTTTTCGGAAGAAGTTTTCAAAACCTTTTATCCAAGGTGATGCAGGATTTAAGGATTACGCTCTCTTTGTGCGTGAATTAACACTCAAGCCTATGCAACATATGGCACCATTTAAGGGCTTCTATATTTGCCACCTGAGGTACCCTCAGCTATTTATACTCCATGCTATCCTAACTAGGGCTGAAACAACTAATCGATAATGAAAATAGTCGTCAACTATTCTCCTAATTGGTTGTCGATTTATGTACAGCACACACAGTTTACATTCAGACTGAGTTAAACATTAACCTCAGACTCTGCATCAGCGCTGATTGTAGAAGATGTGCTGCTGCTTTACTTGGCATGATTTATTTCTAGGGTTATGTCAGGCTTAACCAGTTTATGTTTTTATTCAGTTTACTACTGTAGCAGCACTATAGCACAAACCCTGGGTACTGCCACTAGGCATGGGCGCTGTAAAGCTGGTGGTTTATCCTTTCTTAAAGCTGGAGTCCGGTGCAACCACCCCAGCCTGCCACCCCGTCTTTGGTCTGGAGCTGCCATTCTCTCACTTGTGGTCCGGTCTCTACCCACAAACTCCCTCCCACACTCAGGTCCAGTCTTTTGCCCAAACCCACTACCTCTCATACTCTGGTCACTTACCTTGCCCAAACTCACTCACTCCGACCTCCGGACTCTCCTCCCACTCAGTTTGTTCATGAAATTATTGTAAAGGAATGCACCCTGCCCACTTTAATAAACTTTTATAAACTTTAGCTTATTAAAGTGGCCAGGCTGCATAGAGTGCCCCCCCCTTCTCAACCAGATTTCGTGCTGACATAATCAGGTGTGAGCGCTCATAGCAGCGTTTAGGGACCGGACCACAAGTGAGAGAATGGCAGCTCCAGACCAAAGACGGGGTGGCAGGCTGGGGAAAAATGTGTGTACGTACGTACGTACGATAGTTAAGTAAACTAATTTTTTTTTATTTTAATCCGTTGAATCGATTAATTGTAAAAAATAATCTGCCAACTAATTATATTATGCAAATAATTGTTAGTTTCAGCCCTAATCCTAACCACAAGGTTTGAAGGTATACTTCTAACAGGCACTATGAGGGATGGACATCAGCGTCTCCCTATCACAGGAGGATTGGAGTGCAACACATTAATAACTTAGATTCTGTAAGTAAAGCTACAGCAAAGTACTAATTCCATATATACATTATATCCAGATGTATGTATGCCGTGTACAGGTGGCCATCAACACAATGAGGACCTGAATGCTTGCTAAAGAGCTGGAGGTCTTAAAAATGTGTATTAAAGTAAATATAGAAGATCTGTAAACTAGACATATACATGTATCTGATCGACGAGTGATATTCATGATTGCAAAGGACTAAGAAGGAGGACACTGAAAGAAAAGGAAAAGAATATTCACTTTATATATTCAAGTTGGGTCCACCTGAATGTATTTATTCTGACCGACATGTTATTGCTGCTGATGCCTTTCTCCAGGTTAGACGATTTCCAAGGAGATGGGACAGGTCCGACCTGATCAACTCCACTCTAATAGAGATTGAGGCTACTGGGGTATAACAGTCCTTTTGTTCTTATAGAAACTAAATGTGCTCATATCAGTATCCGTACATTGATGGACCAGAACGGAGGCACCAGGACATGAAATATCGCATTTTTGCCATGATAGACATATTTCACACAACTTCTACACCTATAGCACAATTGGAATTTGGTACTATGAGGTCTACATAGCAAACTGTATTCTTATTAGCATGAGGATATGAGCAGACAGCATATTTATCCACAAATTGTACCAGGTGGACTAGTTTAATCTGTAAAGATGAAAACCTGGTGATTGCTATATAATATTTGTGTGCGATTAGACAGTATACAGGGTGTCCATAAAGACTCTTTACAATTTCAAAAATTTATTACAAAGGTAAATGAAAAGACAGATAAAAATTTATGTCTCATTTTGTAATAATTTTCAAGTTTTTTTTGCCTCATTTAATACACCTCTATATGGGCACCATTAGTTGTACAAAGCACATCAAGACGGTACTCGATTTCTTGCCGTGTTCGCTGTAGCATACCTTCATCAATGGTGGCAATGGCATCAGTGATCCTCTGCTTTAGATGAATGTGTGGTGTGGGATCATGTGCAATTGAATCATTGGTCCGTTTTTCTTCGGCGAGACATCAATTACTGCAAATGTTTACCTTGACCTTTTGACCGACTACGTGGCACCACAACTACATGACCTTCAACCAGCCATCATTTAACAGCAAGATGGTGCACCACCACATTCGTAGGTTCCTAAATGAAAGATTTCCAGACCGGTGTATTGGAAGGGGTGGCCCAATTCCCTAGCCACCTCGTTCACCAGATATCACTCCCCTCGACTTCTATCTATGGGGTTATGTTAAAGAGATTGAGTATCGAACAAAGGTACGTGACATCACTAATCTAAAGCAGAGGATCACTGATGCCATTGCCTCCATTGATTATTATTATTGTCATCATTTATATAGCGCCAACAGTTTCCGCAGCGCTTTACCATAACCAAAGGGAACAAATAAAAGGACATCTGATGGAAAAAAGATGTAGAGGGCCCTGCTCATAGGAGTTTACAATCTAGTGGGATTGGGGTTGAGGAAGACAAGAGAAATTTTACTAGATAGCAGGATAAGTGCCAGTGGTTTGGGAATGGGGGGGCATAGTAATGAAGAAATGTAGGGAGGAGTTGAGTTATTGATGAGGGTATGCTACAGCAAACATGGCAAGAAATCGATCACTGTCTTGATGTGCTTCGTGCAACTAATGGTGCCCATATAGAGGTGTATTAAATTAGGCAAAAAAATTAAATATATACGTCTCATTTTGTCATAATTTTCACTTATCGGTCTTTTCATTTGCCTTTGTAATAAATTTTTGAAATTGTAAAGAGACTTTATGGACACCCTGTATATTGATGAAGAATGAGGTTATTGTTGCTTCCTGATAAATCTAGAATTGGAATTCACCAACTTGCGTAGGATCATTTGGTCAATGGTAAGCACTGTTTTAATTATACTGTTACTGCCAAAGAGAAAAGATGGAGTAGAGAGAAAAGCTAGCATCATATTTTGTGTGACAAATCTGTAGTAATCTCCCTTTAATCCACCCTTAGGGATGAAAGCTCATAAAACAATTGCCTACACCACAGCCTTCTGGCAAGTTAACAAGTATGACGTAGAATGAAAAGGTCCCAGGTAAAAAGAAAAAGCCTCCTTTATGTGTTGTCCTAAAAGGACACAGATGTAACTTCAAACTAAGTAACAATGTGTAATGTCAAACAGCAGCCGCCAAGGCCAGCAAAGTACTGGCATGCATTAAAAGGGGAGTTCACTCACGGGATGAAAACATAATTTTGCCTCTGTATAAATCAATGGTCAGGCCGCACCTTGAATTTGCCGTGCAATTTTGGGCACCTGTCTTAAAAAAAGATATTATATCGCTAGAAAAAGTGCAGAGACGGGCAACTAAATTAATAAGGGGAATGGAAGGGTTAAGTTATGAGGAAAGACTAACAAGCTTAAACCTGTTTAGTTTAGAGAAACGGCGCCTTAGAGGGGATCTGATAACCTTATATAAATATATACGGGGCCATTATCAACCATTGTCTGATAACCTATTCATTAACAGGTCTATACATAGGACAAGGTGTCATCCATTTAGACTGGAAGAAAGAAAATTTAACTTAAAGCATAGGAAGGGTTATTTTACGGTGAGAACAATAAAGCTGTGGAATTCTCTGCCTGTTGAGGTGGTTGGGTCAGAGTCTGTACAGTCTTTTAAAAAACGACTGGATGACTTCCTGCAGACACAGAATATTAAGGGTTATAATATTTAATATGTGGGTAAAAGCTTCTTGATCCAAGGAGAAATCTGACTGCCATTCTGGGGTCAAGAAGGAATTTTTTCCCAGTATGTTGCATATTTCAGACTGGGTTTTTTGCCTTCTTTTGGATCAACAGCAGTAGGTTATGTGGGAGAGGCTGAACCCGATGGACGCATGTCTTTTTTCAGGAAAAATATAACGATGTAACGATGTAACTTTAGAAAATAAATGGCACCATACGGCAGTCTCCATGCTGGGGGTGATGTATATTTTAGTGAACACTATACACTATGAAGCCACTATGGGTGTTATTTACTAAGCTCTGAGTTGTCGTTCTCAAGAGCGACTTAGCTACAGCTGCAAAATTGCACTTGTCAGGGTCCACTTGGTTAAAGAGGATAGAACAAAACAAAAAATTGCAGCTGAACAAAATCAAAAGAAATTACAGCCAAGTAGCTTTTGTTGGCCATCACTCGACGCTTGGGGAATAGTGCCCAGTGTATATAGCAAAGCATGTTACTTCAGCCTAGAATGCAAGAAAATGGCCTTTCAGTAAAAGAGCAAACTGTACTCCATTTAGAATAGTCACAAAGCACCGAAATTGAAATAAATTTTGGTGCAATTAAGTTCATTTTAGCGATTCCGTGTCGTCGAAAATTCGGTGAATTCACCATTTATGAAATGTTCACTGTAAAATAGGAAGTGTCCTATTCGTCTAATACAAGATTAAATCAATAAAAATGTATCTAAATAATAAGAAAGGTCCTTTTAAAACTAAAAAGTTCTTTAAAAAAAAAGATATTTTTTTTGTTTTTTTTAAAGGTCTTAAAAAATACAAAAAGGTCTTTTAAAAAATAAAGTTTTTGTAAAAGATAATAAATGTTCTTAAAAAAAATTAAAAGATTTTACATGTTTTACATTGCAACCCATGATAAAACGCGCTTCGCCACTCAGGAAGAGGCTTCATCAGTTATCAAAACGGTTTTGATGAAACGCGTTTTATCATAGCACTTTGTATTCTTTGCATGTATTCATCTGTATCTGTGCATAATACCCTATTATATTGCTTTTATACTATACTTTTTAATAAAACCCCTTTTTAAAATATCTACCCTTCCCTGGGTTTTTCTCTAAATCACCTTGGAGGAATCCTACTTCAGCACTGAACCACGGACGCCAATAACCACCGGCCCCAGAGGATACACATATCGTGAGGAAGGGAAGGCAACCCCCTCAAAAGGCTGTCAAGGCGTTCAACACTAGAGCCGGTGACTGGGGCTCTGGACCAGGTGAACAAGCAATTTTTATTTGGGGATACAATCAATCACCTTCAAATAAATATAAACTTGCTGCACTATGACAATATCCCTGTCACCCTTTTCTTTTTGAGAAACAACAGAACACATCACCTGGATCAGCGGACAGTGCCACTCCCTATTAAGTTGGCACAATACAACACCATAGAGCTAGTAGAAGGGCCTCCCTAAACCATACATTTTGATATATATATATATATATATATATACACACACAATATTACACTATTTTTCTTTTCTCCCTCTATTTGAGACAATCTTTCAGAGTGTGCTTTTCTTTTTCCACCCAGAACTCTTTGAATGCAATAGATGGGCACAGAGTTATGGGAGCGATAGTTCAGAAACATCAGGATGGGGGCAGAGCTTGAGATGCCTGGTTTAGAACACATGCTGGATAATGCTAGCGATTCATAAAAGGTAATAATAATGTCATGAGGTGGTTAATGATAATACAAATTCAAGAAACACCCCCCCAAAAAAAAAATCTTTTACAGCAGTGCTGGACACAGCCAGCTGGCGCTCATGTTTCATAATCTGTAGTTCTATTGAAGCGAAGCACTGGGTTAAAAACCTTGACAACTTCAATTTTCCAAAAACTACATTTTAACCCTTTCTGCAGGAAAAACAAGAGCACAGGGAATCTATGCTGAATGAACACTGCAGGGCACATTAAATCCTCTGTAGAGATTGCAGGTCTGGGAAGACCTTCCTGCATTTGCTTCTTTTAGAAACAAGAAATACAGTTTGTGTTTGGTCTAACGTTAAACTACAAGAAGAGATTGAGTGTTGCTTGCAGTTGCGGTGTAACACAGCTGTCTGGCACGGAAAATCTTTTGCTGGGAGGTGCCGCTGTTGATTCTCAAGAATATACGTTTGCCAAATGGATCTTTTCACTGCTCAGTCACCATCCCCAGGAAGGCGATACCACAGCTTAATTAGCCTTTTGTTCCTGCCAATAATGAGTTTTGTTTAGGTTTTAGGCACAGCTCATTAATAGCTTGAAAATAATATTTTTTCTTGTTTATAAGAAAACAAAAAAACCCATAAAAATTATCTACCGACCAGTTTTGATGCATTCCGGATAGCAATACGACTTGTAGCCAATGATTTCATTTAAGCCAGTATCCAGACATTCGTTTACTACACAGGGTAGATCTGATTTTTGTCAACTGCAAAAATAGTAAAATTATTCCTGATAATCCTTTATTGTGATATCCATTAGGAAAGTAGATTTAACCATTCCACATTGTCCAATGCAATCACATTTCGCAACGAGGGCTGTTACAGACGCACTTGGTTGGTTGTGGCGGCGTCCATTTTGGTTTTACGGAATTACAGAAGAATGCATTATTTATCTCAGGAGAACATTACTTACCTTGTTAATTCTTCCTGAAGCTGAGTGTGGTCAGGAGGAAAAAACTTCACCACAAACTTCACCACAACATTCCTGGGCCCTGTGAAAATACCAATGGAATGATAAACCCGACAAACACCCATAAAACCACATCAACTGATAGTGTCTATCTTTGTACTCACGTCTTATTTGTTTTAGGATAGGCTTTATCAGATCTAACCAGACCTAGAATAATAGAAAAAAAAATATAAGATAACATATTTCCCCAATAAACTATATGATGAGTATGATGAACGTTTGCGGCAATTTTGTTAAGCTCTCCAAAGCACACACCAAGTTCTGTCAAACTGAAGTACTCTTTTGACGTAGCAATCTTTCCATCACTCCTTGTTGTGGTACAATAAGACATATTTGTGGCATAGACCCCATTCATAGACAAAATATGCTATTATTAAAGACGTACTACTGTACGTCTACTGACTATTTTTAGTTATTCTGAGCTCCTTGTGGATAGAATGGGTATTTAGCTTCTTCTGGAGATTTATACACTGCACTATATGAAGGCAGCCATTGCAGTCTGGATACAGCTCTACCTTCTGAATACATAACGTCCATCTAATATCATATGCTCTATACACTCAAGGGTCATCTCAGTCTGTCATTCTGATATAAATGGGAATCAAAATTAGTTTCTGCATCCATATCCTGGATATTACGAATGTCATTGATTCAACATCAATTGGTGACAACTGGCATATAAATAAAGAGTGGGCACATTAATATTGTATTATTTCAGCTCAACTAAATTACTACACGTGTGCACCATTTAATTAAATCCTATCACAAATCTAGGAGAGAGAATTTGTTTCTGGAAAAAAAAAATGTAACCCTAAAACTGCTCATTATACAAAGCCAAATGAGGTTTACAATAAAGTACTCAATAAAGTGGGTTTCTTTTCTTTACAGATTATTATTGTACCTGGTTTGTATAAGCATTTTAGGGTAGAAATATTTGCACAAAACACGGCGCTGTACAGTGCGATTTTTGTAATTGGTAGCTACAGGTTTACTTGAAGGGACACCTGGCACAAAAACCCTTTCAGCTTAATGAAGACGTTAACAATTTCAGGCCCCAAGAATTGGGAAATAAAAATTACCTTTTTTTAATAAATCTACGTATATCTAAAGACATGTAAAACACTAGTAGAATTTGGAAAACAGTGGTTTCAGTTTGAAAAATACGGGTACAGATTGAAACCACTGGGCCTAAAAGGGTTAAGGGGGAAGGACATCAACCCTTTTTTCTGACTTTTGAGCACTTTTTTTTGCAGGGCTTCAAACTGGTGCCTGCTACTGGTTGCTTCTCGAGAGCCAGAACTTGCAATGTCTACCCAATGGCAGCTTGGGCTTTCTCACACAACAACTTGTTCCATATGATGTGATGACTGGACTTGCTGCTCATGTCTGAAATACATACCCTAAAGCCAATATTAGGCATTGTTTTATAGAGAAAAGGTCTGTGAAAACACTAGATTAAGAAGCTCTATTGAATGAGCTTTACACTTTGTGTATTCCTTATGCGTTCGCCAACAAATGCATTTTATACCTGGCCATTTCCAGTCATTTTTTCATAATTAAAAAGGGCAAATCCACTTGAACCTAAACTGCATTTCGAATAGCTATAGATATGTTCAATATAGTCTGTATGAGTATATCTAAAGGAACAGTACTTTAATGAGACATGATTTGAAGTTGACAGGAAGCCTTTAGCTGTTGACTTTGAAACTAGAAAAGTAGAGGACAGACTTGTGGATACAAAGAGATCAAAGCTCATTTATATGTTGTGGGAATAGAAATCTTATTCTGTAGGTTAATCCATCTCAAGAGGTCTAACATAAATTGCAGCTTTTTAACCTCGTGTATTTGTATTGCAAAGTACAAACACATTTTCTTTTTATTAAGTTACTACGCTTAAGCATGGCAGCCATATTTGTGCATGACTAATTTCAATTTTACAGATGTTTATAGAAGCCTCACTACCGCAGCTCTAGGTGGTCCTATCTCCATGCAGCAAAAACTGATCTTTAGAGGTAATCATTCACCCCCCCAAAAAAAAGTAAGGATAGAAATGGCCAAACAACTAACTGCACAATTAATGAACCATATAAGATGGACTCACCAATGTATAGTCACTCAATTTTAGCACCGGCACAAGACTACTGGCTGAAGGTTTGACAGCATATGGTGGCCAAAGAATTGACATCTTGCTCAGGTGTCATAAAGAGCAAGTTTGGGTATTCCGTGTGTGTGTGTGGAAGAAAAACCTGTCCGTTTGCGTGACAGTCACATTTTAGGCATAAACCTTTAAGCTGAAAGCAAGGCCTTTATGCTGGGAATTCACTATACCAACCGCCTCATGCAGGAGTTCTTCAAATTTTTCCCAGACACTCAGAGCAGGTCAATGTGCTGGTAATGAAATCAGCATGTTGGATTAAGGGTTTCACTTGTGTCAGGGTTTTACTTGTGATGTGTTCTAGTCGAGAAAACTGGCAAGGCTGCATAATGAGATATTTCTGATGCCACTAAATATAGCACTGATCTACACCATCAATAGTGTATTCCTTCTTACAGAGGTGTATAACGTGCGGCGGTGCCAGACAGGTTCATGTTAAACACTATAGCATAACATTTAACAAGCAGATTATATTTCACTATTACTATATTCCATCGTCAGATGCTTCAGCACTACGTGGCCCGTGATGCGTAGTCACACTTTAGGCTGGCTGAGAATCTGGGACATGTAGTTTAAAGACATATGGGGTGCCAAGGTTTGCCATCATTGTCCTAGAGGTGTACAAGTTACTGACAAATTGCCTGAACTAGTTTTATCATGGTTGATCTCGCCAAAAACCTGCCTGCATTTTTCAACTAGATCTATTGTGGCTTGAGCTATATCATATATGACATCTCTAGGCAAGTCTGGCTCCTAACTTTGGGCCCTGTACCAAGGTTTGTGTTAACAACTCCATAGAATATAATGGCTCTGGTAAATTTACAGCCCTGGTTAAATTCGCCCAAACTTTGGAATACGGCCCTTTATGTCATTTATGTAGAACACAAGATCATGCATGGCTTACTAAGTATCAGCTAGGATTTCTTACCGGCTCCTATGTTTGATATAAACTTGTCAAACTATACACTAACCAGACTGGGAGTTACGAAAGGCAAGAAAATAACACATACTGTGACCTTCCTATGGTCCTGGAACTCTAGTCCAAAATAATCTCCTTCTACCAGGTTTAGGTGGCAGCAGACTGCATCCAGGAGGGCTTTGCCTGGGGCATGAATCTAGAAGAAAAGAAGAAAAAAAGATGGCAAATGTGAGGCATCAGGATGCTCAGGAAGTACTAGATGTGCACAACTATCATTAAGAAATCAAGAAACGTATTTGAATAAGAAACAGGCAACAATTGCATTTTTACGGATCTATATACAATGTATTGTACATACACTAGAATCCCTGAAAAATAAAATATATTCAAATATTAGATTTGCAGTACATAATATGCTTTTAGCCCCAGAATACAACATCTGTGATGCATTTTCAGCCCTATATATTCTGGTCACTGAACAGAGGACAGTTTTAAAATGTAATTTATTATCCTTAGTATTATTAGAGCTTTTAATGATGGAAGCAAACCATGTAAATGATCAAGTGATCAAAATGTAAGCAGGTAAAATATTTAGTATCCAAATGAAAGTGACAGTTGTTTTCCCATCATAAAGCGGCAGTTCTCAGATGGGGTCCGGCCTTCCCCGGGACAGGCAGTCACCCATTAAAGGATTATCATAAAGAAAACTCTGCCACCCCCCTTCCTCCCATCCCTCAGGACACCTTCCCAATATAAGGCTGGGGATACCTAAAGACCCCCAGTTCTCTTGCCTGTCCACAGACGGGTGATCACTGTTGGCGAGCGCAGGACGCTTGGGGATCCAGAGTGTCAGCGTGGAACCATTCTACTCCAGGGGATGGGGCACTTCCTTATGGGCCGCCGGCACAGTCTCTCGGAGGTTGTGTCGCTTCTGGTCTCGCTTGATGGCGTTCTGGCAGTCGCGTCCAAGATGGTGGTGCGTCTCACACTGGAAGATGCTGGGCACAGAATTACTGATCTCATGGGGTGCCATTTTTAAAAGGCAGCGAGCAGTTTTCCATTCACAAGCAGCATTCCCAGAGGCTCAGACATAGCAGGGCTGTGCACAACAGCTTGCAACACCTCCACCTTCTGACCCAGGTGCTGCTGGAGGCTCTCAAGGTATTAGGGCTCTGGTTGGGGATCTTCGTCTGGCTGCTTCCCCTTTATTTACAATTGGCTGTTTGTGTCCACAGATGTCTGCTACGTCCAGTGGTCCAATGGGAAAAGGGAAAGCTTCCTCAAAATTTAAGCATTTAATTTGTTTGGGATGTGCTCAACCTATGCTTGTTGGATACAAAAAATAAATTGCATTTTGCCTGTTCCAAAGACTCCTCAGAGACCTCCAAAAAAAATCTGAGTTGTACTTTTTATACTGGCTACAGGACGATCTGCATAAAACCTTATATGAATTTCAGGACTCTTACAAACTGGATACGGTTGCTCCGTCTAAACTGACTTAATCGACCTGGTAGCTCGTGGGGTGTCCCCTCGTAACGGCTGAGGTCGTATTATAATGAAGAGGATCATGGGGATTATTTGGTGGAGGACTTTGATTATGATACAATGGACTGAGATGAGGAACATGCCTGTGACTGTTTTTCAGGAGGAGAATATCAATAAATGAATCACATTGGATATTTTTGGGGGGCTCGAGAGGCTTCCTCCACAGAAGTTCCTGGTTTCCACAGTTGCCAAGTCAAGGGAGTTGGTTCGGTTCCTGGAATTACTTACGCTGCTGGACAAGAAGCCATCAAAGTGGTCCCGATCACAATCTTCCAAAAGGCACATACTCAAGAACATTTTTGGTGCCAAAGCCAGATAGCTCTTTTCATTCCATATTGGATCTCGGATTCGCAAACAGATTGGTCACTCACCGCTCTTTTTGGATGCAGTCCATTCACTCTATGGTTCACATTTATACGCCCCGGTGATTTTTTTGGCTACAATCAAAGTAAAGGACGTATATCTCCATGTTCCTATAGCAAAGGAGAGCAGGCGCCTCTTGAAGTTTGCCATTCGTTGTCAAGGGGAACTACACCACTTCTCGTTTCGGGTAGTCCAGTTCGGTCTGTTCTCCAATCCACATATATTTACAAAAATCCTGGTTACAGTCACTGCCTCCTTAAGGGAACAAGAGATTTATCTTGACGACTGGCTTGAAAAAGGCAGAAACAGAAGATTTGCTTCGTGTTAATCTAGAGGTAGTCATAAGTTCCTTACAGCATCATGGATGGCTGCTAACCTACGACAAGACTTCCCTAGTTGCTGTTCAGCAGTTACGATGCAGCCCACTCCAAAAACTTCAGTGAGCCAAAAGCGGTCTGGAGAGCCCTGTGCAGCTTCCATCATCTGCTTGTCCACATGAAAGTACAGGTGCTCAGACAACAGCACAGTGGTCAGCTATAGCAAATGTCAAGGAGGTTCCAGGATTCCTCTTCTCTTGACCTGTTCCAGGAAGATTGTGGCCTAGGCAGAACATCGCTTGCTGGTCCTCAATGCTGTTCATATTCGTGACAATCAATTGGCCCAGAGGGACTGGTCCTTGACAAAAGCAGTATTCCGCTCCTTGACAAAAAAGTTTGATCACCTTGAGATCCACAACAGGAACAACAAAGTCAACAAAAAGGTGAAGTTTTTTTGCTCTATTCAGATCGATGGATGATCCAGATTTTGTGGATCACCTGTCGATCAAGTGGGATTTTCGCCTAGTATACTTGTTCCCTCCGGGGTGTTGATTGCCTGAGTGCTCTCAAAGATTCAAGCAGAAAAGGTGGTGGTCCTCGCTGTGCTTCCTTTCTGGCCGGCTCGACCCTGGTTTACAGCAGTAAAGGAGCTGCCTCGGGGGAATTTTTGGATGCTTCAAATTTCTGCACGAATACTGTAACAAGAAGTGCAGTTGGACCAAAGATAGGGGGTTCCTTTGAACCCCGATATCTCCCGACTGTTGGCAGCTAGCAGGGCAGAGCATGGCATTTCCAATGATACCAAACATGACCATGTTTAAAGAAAAAAATATAATAATAATAAAAACAGAAAAACGTGTTTTTTTAAAGACGTGAAATGGCTCAGCAGTGAAGGGGTTAAAAACGATGTACTTGAGTGATGAAGTGGCCTCCTTGCTTGTTCAGGCACAAAGGACCTCTACAAGGCACATTTATAACAGGATCTGGTTAACATTTTTTCATCCCTGTGATGTTCCAGATCTATTTCCCCTTTACGTCTATTCCTCAAATTCTAAAATTCCTACGTTTGGGGTTTGAATCCCGTCTCAGCCCTTACACTCTGAATGTCCACACAGCGGCTTATCCTCTGGTTCTAAACTTTTTTTAGGGCTGTTCTGTATCTCAAACCCCATGTCTGTTATCGGTCCCCCCCCCATGGGACTGGAACCGGATTCTAGATGCATTGTGCTGCGAACCCTTTGAGCCACTACAAGAGGTCTCTCTGGCATTTTTGACTCTAAAGACTGATTTTTTGGTGGCCAGCACTTCTGCTAGACGCGTAGTGCTCGGCTTTGTACCTTCCTTCAGACCCAAGGGTTGTCCCCCTTAGGCTAGGGTCAGACGAACGCATTTTTATGTTGTCTGTGAAAAAGTGCGTTCGAACGAATGGACGCATTTTTTCACAGAATACGTGATAGTGGTCATACTATGCGCATTTTCGTCCGTGATTTTGTACGGATCATCAATAAAACACTTTTTGTGTCTGGACGTTATGTTGGCCGGACATTAGCAGCGTCTGACGTCTCCTAATCACACACACACGCCGCTAGCGGACGCAGCGCACTCTGTACGTCAGTACCTGCGGTTTCACGTTCTCGAAAAAATGCGTTCATTTTCCACTTGCGTTGCGCAGCCGGACTTTTGTGCGACCGTACTTCGTATATTGGCCGTCATTGCCCGGCATCTGCTGCTAGTGCGGCCGTGATTAAGTGCGGCTGCACGCGCGTTCGCACTGCCTCAGTCTGACCCTAGCCTTAACGTTTCTCCAGGAGATTGTCCTTCCATCCGGATCCTAAAATCCTGCAAAATTACGATTGCACTCTCTGAATGTCAAAAAAGCTCTTACCATTGATCTCGCCAGAACATAGTCTTGGAGGAAAAGTTCAAAGTCTCAAAGTCATTCTAAAGGTATCAAGTCCTTTGTTCGGTCTGTTGCCAGGTGGCTCAGGTTGGCGATCGGATCAGCATATGCTTCAACAGGTGTTCAGCCTCCTGTCGCTACCTTCTAGGCAGCTGCAGCGGATGCCTCAGTGTCTCAACTCAATAATGCTGTTACCTGGTCTTCAATCAACACATTCATCACGCATTATTACCTGGATGTCGGTGTCTCGAAAGATGCAGCTTTTGGGTGGAAGGTGCTACCAGCTTTGGTCTCCAAGTGATTCCTGGGGATTTATCTTGCTACATCCCATCTGGTACTGCCACTTTAGGATAGGAAAAACAGAAAGTTTCTTCTATTCGTCCTGAATGTAAGCAGCAGTACCATAACCCTCCCATTAAAAATGTGTTTTGCATTACTTCTGTGTGGTGTACCCCTGGGGTCTCTAGGTAGGGCCTGGCCTTGTATTGGAAAGGTGTCCTGAGGGGTGGGCCCTTGGGGAGGGCCAAAGGTTTCTTTATGAAAATCTTTTAAAAGTGACTGCCTGTCCCAAGGTAGACCGGACCCATCTGGTACTGCCGCTTATATCAGGAAAGAGAATTTACGGTGAGAAAATATCTGTTTCTAATCAGTAAACTGATTTCCTAGAATTAGATTTGGAATATAAACTCCAATAGATTTAACTGTTACATTGACATGTTGATAAGAGATGGAGATGGAGATTCTTTGCATTTCTGCAATGTTTCATTACACAAATCACTTCACCCAAACATATAGTTTAGTGCTTTAGCACTCATTTGTTAAGTAACAACCCAACAATTTTCTCCAAAAACAAGAAAAAACACAGACAGGAGATGAAAGCGTTACGTTAAAAATATCAAAATTAGAGGTTAACTTGTTTTAAGTGGTAGTTGGGGAAAGTATTTATTTTCCGTTAAAATGACATGGCTTGACAAATGTACGGGCCAGATCTGAGAAGAGGGATGAACTGAAGGTTTCAAATGTCATTATACTGTAAACCAAAGTCGAAAACCCTTATTTATGTACTATTTTAGATTTCTTTAAGCTGTGTGGCACATATACTGTAAAGGAAAAAAAAGGCGCAAGAGTTGCCTGTTAAGCAATATTCATGCATTCAGACATCACCTCAAAATAAATAATACACCGCCCTATCATCAGAATAGAATTTAAAATTAATTTGGTCTTCTGGTCAAGAATTGGGAATTTATAAAGGCACAAAAAAAAAAATCAGCACTGATCAGAAAATCCAATCTTCATAAGAGAAGACTTTACTATTCTTCCTCGCTAAGGGCACATTTCTATTTTTAAAGCAAGAGGAAAAAAGTTTTGGAAGCCATGTTTTGAAGACCTTTTCCTCTTTAATCGTGTTAGAGAGTGACGAGGGAGCTCTGATGTTCATGTGGGGTCATTCATTACAGAGTTAAAGGGCCTGGAGGTCTCTTTGGATTCCTCTCCTTCGCTTTTCTTATTTAACAAGGTTTGACTGGCTGTGAAAATCTGAAGAAAAAAAATCAGGAACTCTCTCAAGAATTGCTTTGGGGTTTAAACACACATATATGGATTGTATCCATTTTTGAAATTCTACCACCGGAATTTACATTTTATTTAGTTCTTTACAAAGGAAGTGATAAGATACTGTACTGGAGTTGAACACTTAAAACATCAGGGGGTTGACTTTTAGGCTAGGGTCAGACGAACGTATTTTTCGCGTCGTCCGTGAAAAAGTGTGTCCGAAGGAATGGACATATTTTTTCACGGACTACGCGACAGCGGTCATACGATGCGCAATTATGGACGTGATTTTGTACTGCTCCAAACCAGGAAACTTTGGGTGTCTGGACGTTATGTAGGTCGGACATGAGCAGCGTCTGACGTCTCCTAATCACGCACACACGCCGCTAGTGGACGCAGCGCACTCTGTACGTCAGTACTAGCGTTTTTCCGTTATCAAAAAAATGCGTTCGTTTGCCACTTGCATTGCGTGCACGAACTTTCGTGCATTGGACGTCATTTGCGTCTAGCACGGCCATGATTAAGTGCAGCTAAGCGCATGTTAAAACTGCGTTTGTCTGACTCTAGCCTCAGGCTGGGGTCAGACTAACGCATTTTTAACGTGCGTTTAGGCGCACTTAATCACGGCCGCAGTAGCAGCAAATGACGGCCAATATACGAAGTCCTGCCGCACGAAAGTCCGGCCGCGCAATGCAAGTGGAAAATAAATGCATTTTTTAGAGAACGCAGAACCGCTAGTACTGACGTACAGAGTGCGCTGCGGCGGCATAGCGGCGTGTGTGATTAGGAGATGTCAGACGCTGCTAATGTCCAGCCTACATAACGTCCAGACGCAAAAAGGGTTTTATTGACGATCCGTAAAAAATCACGCACGAAAATGCACGTCGTCTGACAGTTTTCGTGCATTCCGTAAAAAAATACGTCAATGCGTTTGGACGCACTTTTTGACGGTTGCTGCGAATAATGCGTTAGTTTGACCCTAGCCTCAGACGTGCACACATATAAAGTTAATATTTGCAGTCAGTCACCCACCTGAGGCAAAGCACAGTGACTGGATGTATGCAGGCGTGTACGGTAAATCAAATTACTGAAAATCCTTTAATTAGTGGCCGGAATTCTGTAGCAATCTAGTAGCATTTCTGCAACAATGAACAGCTACGTGCCTGCTGTAGTGGCCTGATGTCATCTACTTGTTTCACTGCTCTCCTGGAGTCACCACCAGGAGAGAAGTCAAACACATTAAGTGAAGTCTGGATATTTGCAGCAAGTAGGTGTACGTCTTTTTTTTTTTTTTGGGAGAAAGGATTTTACCAGGAAGGATACATTGATATTTCTCTCGTTTTCAAGTATGTCCTGGGTGGCGGTGAGTATGTACCGTTAGGTGTCTTGCCCAGGACACTTACTGGAGAGGTGCTCTTGCTGGGAACGAACCCATGACTCCACAGGCTCTCTCCACGCAGAGCAGTGATGTTACCTCTACTCCACCCAAGACATTAATATATTAAATGACATTAAATAAACGACAAGTGCAAAAATAAAGTGAAAATATCCCACTGTATTCCCAGTAACCAAATCAAATAAAAATATAAATAATAACCACAAGAAAATCCGCAATAACCTGGCTTCATATTAAATTTCCCAGCCTAATGATTTAAAAGCAGATAATAATAGAAGCATTCAGCCTGAATTACAGGCACTGGGTAATTTGTCGGAATTGGACGAAAACATGTCCCCGGGGTCTGAAGTGTGAGTTCACGGTTTCTATAGAAGTTCACATTGGCATTATTTGTCACATGTTTATAGATTCAACATAAAGACTTGAATGGGAGCAGAAATCAATAGGGAAAAAAAGAAGGGGGGGGGGCCTCCAAAACTGGTTTGTCTGGTTTTTGACGTTTAATGGTTCACTAAGCTCTATGAACAGTTGAAATTAAACAGAGTTTTCTGGAGCAGAAAAGCATACAACTTTAATGATGGAACATGATGGTAACCTTGTTTTACTTGCAATATTAAGCTGGTACACCATCTGAACATTATAGAAACATAGAAAATGTCAGCAGATAAGAACCTGTCGGCCCATCTAGTCTGCCCAATTACATGGATACTTTACCTGGATTTATCTTTTCTTTAGGATAGCCTTATGCCTATCCCATGCTTGCTTAAATTCAATTACTGTTTTGTCCTCTACCACTTCAACTGGAAGACTGTTCCATGTATCCACCACCCTCTCCGTAAAATAATGCTTCCTGATGTTACTTTTAAACCTTTGCCCCTCTAATCTAAGACTATGTCCTCTTGTTTTGCTACTTTGTTTCCTTTTAAATATACTCCCTTCCTCTACCTTGTGGATTCCCTTTACGTATTTAAATGTTTCTATCATATCTCCTCTGTCTCGTCTTTTTTCCAAGCTGTACATGTTAAGATCATTAAGCCTTTCCTGGTAACTTTTCTCCTTCAAGCCGTACACCATTTTAGTAGCCCTTCTCTGAACTCTCTCCAAGATGTCTATATCCTTCTAGAGATACGGTCTCCAGTACTGCACACAGTACTCCAAGTGAGGTCTCACCAGTGCTCTGTACAGTGGCATGAGCACTTCCCTTTTCCTACTGCTAATACCTCTCCCTACACAACCAAGCATTCTTGCCAGCATTTCCTGCTGCTCTATTACATTGACTACTTACCCTTAGATCCTCTGAAATAATGACCCCTAAGGACTGTATCAAATATTCTATATTCATGGACTTTACCTACAGTATATGGATTACGCATGTTAATCATTCCCCCCCCATATATATCCTTTAGCAAGTTATTCCTATTCAAAAGATGAGTCTGAGACAAATCACTCTGTCCTAAATGCATGTGCTTTACTAATCAATTATGTTACAACTAGTTGGAAAGCCGGCCCAGAGGGCAGTCTATAATTAATACTGCCCCAGCTCATGGATACTGCCCCAGCGCGTGGATATACTGCCCCAGCGCGTGG
Source organism: Leptobrachium leishanense (assembly GCA_009667805.1). Classification (NCBI taxonomy): domain Eukaryota; kingdom Metazoa; phylum Chordata; class Amphibia; order Anura; family Megophryidae; genus Leptobrachium; species Leptobrachium leishanense. The sequence goes on from CM019064.1 coordinate 311,570,989, forward strand.
ATATACTGCCCCAGCGCGTGGATATACTGCCCCAGCGCGTGGATATACTGCCCCAGCGCGTGGATATACTGCCCCAGCGCGTGGATATACTGCCCCAGCGCGTGATATACTGCCCCAGCGCGTGGATATACTGCCCCAGCGCGTGGATATACTGCCCCAGCTCGTGGATATACTGCCCCAGCGCGTGGATATACTGCCCCAGCGCGTGGATATACTGCCCCAGCGCGTGGATATACTGCCCCAGCTCGTGGATATACTGCCCCAGCTCGTGGATATACTGCCCCAGCTCGTGGATATACTGCCCCAGCTCGTGGATATACTGCCCCAGCTCGTGGATATATTGCCCCAGCTCGTGGATATATTGCCCCAGCTCGTGGATATATTGCCCCAGCTCGTGGATATATTGCCCCAGCACGTGGATATATTGCCCCAGCACGTGGATATACCGCCCCAGCTCGTGGATACTGCCCCAGCTCGTGGATATAGCCCCAGCTCGTGGATATACTGCCCCAGCTCGTGGATATACTGCCCCAGCACATGGATATTTGCCCCCACGCTCAGACCCCAGACCAGACATGGGGCGGCTGTTCGAACGCTCTATCGGCATTCGGACAGCCGCATACTTACCTTCCCGAGCGGCGAAGGGAAAGTTTCCCCGCTTCCGCTCGTTGAAGGACCCAAGCCTCGGTCACGTGGGACTCCCACGTGACTTGGGCTTGGGTCCTTCAAAGAGCGGAAGCGAGGGAACTTTCCCTTCGCCGCTCAGGGGTTGGATGCGTGCGGCAGCCGGGTAGAGGCTGCGAGCGCAGCCTCTACCCGGCTGCTGTGTGCATCTTGTAACCGCCGCGGCGAGTGCACAGCCGGCTCGTGCCGCGGCGGTTGCATGCGCGCGCAGCCAACCGCCGCTGGTTGCGCGCGCATGCGCAGAGTAGGCTTGGCGACGGACACGCCAAGCCTTACTCTTTTATAGTATAGGATGGTTTTCCTTCATTACTATTCTGGTGTAAAAGTTGCATTTGCTAGGCAATTCTCCACCAATTCACGAATTTAGTGTACCTTAAATGCTTACACCTGGTCCTTGACACACGTAGTTGCCGTTTTAGGAGTCCAATGCCACTACATTGGCCAAGTCCTGAAAGCTACACAATACTAGTTAAGAATCTCTATATAAAAACGTCAAAACATTTTCTTGGCATTTAGTAAACAAGCAGCAAGTGCCCCTGTTGATCAAATAATATTTCCCACCAACGCTTTACATATGTGGTATTTATTTGCATCTCACCCACACCTGCTCATGCGAAACATGGTAATGCCCATCAACCTTAGCCATTGCACAGATCTTTGTGACACACTGACCCATCTGGTAGCGACATTACATAAGAGCTGTTAATAAATAAATCACACTTTATCCAACAACACTAGGGTAATGTGCGAATTACCCGGTTAAAACAGAGCAGAAAACCGGAGTACCCAGAGGCCTCTGGATACTTTGCAGATTACCCAGGTAAAGTCCGAAATTTCATTTCACTTCGGACTTTTGCTAATGAGGCCTGGGTAATGCTAGGATTAACCGCACTTCAGGCTTTACCCGTGATATATAGATATATATATATATCTACCTTAATCTGCTCCTCATCCCACCTTCAACTGTTTTACAAATTAAGCAGTATTGGTTCACACTCTGCCACTTTGTATATATTTGTGTGTAGGAAAAGAGAAAATATTAGTCTCTGGGATTTAAAAGTCTAAAATGTGAGCAGTTTCCAGGGTGTTTAGAGTGAGGGCATAGAACACAAAAGACAACAAAAGAGGTTTGTCATTTACTGCAGTTAAGCAAGAAAACACTGTCATGCATCATAATGATCAGAATAGACCGTACATATACCAAGGCCAAAACAAAAGATAAATTCAGGTAAAGTATCCATGTAATTGGGCAGACTAGATGGGCCGAAAGGTTCTTATCTGCCGACATTTTTCTATGTTTCTATGATGTGCAACGAAACATGGGACTTTATTCGGGTAATCTGCAAAGTATCCAAACGCCTCTGGGTTCTCGGCTTTTCTTGGGTTTCAGAAGGTTAGTTGACTGAATTCCGAGGATTACCAGGATAAAGCTGCAAACGGTTACCTGACTGATAAAAATGTTTTTTGTTATTTTTAATGAAATTGTATCCACAGTCACAAACCACACTAAATAACTGTCATGTAACTGTGCGTTAATTGTCTGAAAATTTATTTCTGAAGATAAAGATATTACATAAAGAGTAACCTGATGGTTATGTTTTATAAATGCTATACAAGCACATATGACACCTAATAAAGATCATGTAACTCTTTAACATTCATATAAGAAACCTATCCTGTTACTCTGTATATTCATTATATCCTTAATACATTTTAATGTTTGTCTTTTGCCATTTTCATTGATAATATCAATAGATAATGGCAAAATTCACTGTTACCCAAGCGGGGTTGGATGTTCTGCAGATTACCCAGGTGAAGCTGTGGATAATCCTCAGATTACCCGGGTGAAGCTTCAGACTTGCACATTATCCGGGTAAAGTGTGAATTTTTCAGCTCTTCCAGACTGTTACCCAAGGGCGGTTGGTTAGTCCTAAAATTACCCGAGTAAAGTCCGAAATTTTCATTTCTTTGCAGCTTTACCCAGCGGTTATGGGTAATGTCAGGATTACCCGGGTAATCCTAGGATTAACCGCACTTCGGGCTTTACCCGTAACATATATACACACACACATATATATATATATATACACACACACACACACACACCCCCCCCCCCAATATAATTTTTTCGGGGCCGATACATGTTATCAGCAGCTTTTCTGGCTGATAGACGATATTTGGTGCCGATATTCTGTAAATTTAATTATGCCATGAACTTAATGTGTTTAACATTTAAACATTGCACCACGTCCACTTCATTTATTCCATTTAATAAGAATTTTTTTTTCATTTAAGCTTTTATTTTTACAAAACAATAAGACCGGGTCTTTTGGCTTTCTTAAAGATCCCTCATATGACCCTGTTTGCAAGGGGTTCAGCAACCTTGGCCCTCCAAGGGTTATATTACAAAGTTGGTGCCAACTTAACCAGAGCTGTTGTAAACCTAACAACCCCATAGACTATAATAGCTCTGGGAAGTTTACAACAGCTCTGGTTACGTTAAGTTAGCAGTGACTTTGTAATATTGCCCCACATGTTTTGGAATTACATTTGCCATGATGCTCAGCTTCTCATTACATTCTTGGAGACTCATGGGAAATGCAGCTCCAAAACATCTGGAGGGCCCAGGTTGCTGACCCCCTGCTGTAAGAAATAGACCCTGCATCTCCTGTATAGGGAATTCCCTGCCAGATGGGATGATAGCCCCATTTCTGTTGCCATCACACTCATGCACAATACGGTCAGTCAGCAGGGGTCGTTCTGCACTGAGGACTTACAGTCTGATGTGGGAGAAGCCCCGGTTTCACACAGTTCTGTGGGATCTTGCGTGTCACAGCTGCAGTGAGCCAACTTGTCCAATTATCGGCAATATCGGCAAATAAAACGCTGATACCGATATCAGTAATTTTCTGAATATCAGCAGCCGATAATCGGCAAATCCGATATATCAGTCTATCCCTAAAATATTTTTTTTACAATATTTGTTGTGTTTTGCAATTTGCGCAGTGTATGTAACTTGTGTCTGTACATACACACGTAAACAGGGTTATTCAGAGAGCGGTGAAAATCAGGAGAATGGCTGGAGAATGGAAAATTCTAGGTCAAATAGTCGATTTGGAAAGTGAGATCAATGGGAGAATTTTTCTGGTTTGGCTATTTTGACCTAGAATTTTCCATTCTCCAGTCATTCTCCTGCTTTTTGCCTCTCTTTGAATAACTCCGTATGTATCTCATGTAACAGATACTTTCCAGACACGGTACGCGAGCGCCTGGTCAGAGTGATGGATTGCTGCTGTGTAAGGAGCTCAAGCTCATGTGCTTTCTTCCTGAACAAACGCTGCTGCAAGCGCTCGGATATAGACATGATGAGGTCATCACTCAAATTGGGATGAGAAGGGGGGCACTGCACACATCCTGACCATGTTAACAAGCTTAAAGTGGGCAGGGTGTGTAGTGTGTCCCTTTAAAATGATTTCATTAACAAACTGAGTGGGGGGACTAGAGAGAGGGAGGGAGTTTGAGCAAGAGACTGGATCTGAGTTTGAGAGGGAGTTTGCAAGGAAGGGCCCGGCCTGGAGAGAGGGAGGAAGGCAGGGAGGGTGGAGTTGTGGTATAGAACTCCAGCTCCAATTAAGGATTTAACACTGGTGATCTAGCTACAACCATCCAGTGGCAACACCCCACAGTCTGTGTGATAGTTCTGTTACTGTCGTAAACTACGTAAAAACAAGCTCATGATGTCCACTATAACCTTAGAACGAAATCCTATGGTATAAAGCAGAGGCACGTCTTCTCCAATGAGCTCCAAAGTAGTGTCTGAGGTTAATAATGTTTAACGGAGCCTAACTCTAAACCATGTGTGTTTTACACAGACCGATTAATCAACCAACCGATTATTTTCGTTGTCGATTAAACGATTAGTTGTTTCAGCCCTATATATTAGACACAAGAAAAATTAAAGATGAGCATTATGGATAAAATAAACATTGGATTCATTTTCTGCACAAAAAGGGGTTGAAAAAGGTAATGTTCTTTGAAGATTTTTCTCTTGCATTGGCAATCTCTAGGTACCGCTGTACAGCAGCACAAATTTAATTCTTTATTACATACAATTTAGTTTCCATTTCAGCCAGAAGGGATATTGTAAAGTCCTTGAGCTTGAGTTTTTCTTTATAAAGAAAGAAATAGAAGTATACGTATAAAAAGGGATCTTAAAAGCATTTAAAATATGTTTTCACTTCATGAGGTCATTTGTTCTCGGGAAATCATATAGCAGCATCATAAAACCGCCTTTGTTTTCTCTGCAGTTTGCCGCTGGCTGTTCCCGTCGAACAAAAGCACATTCATTTGTTCAGAAGCCTGCAGACTAAATGCTTCTTGCTCAAGCAAAAAAAAAAGCAAAATACAGGAAAAATAATAATTTTGTACTGAGCGACAGAGATGTTTTTTTTCTCCCCTTCTGCTTATTTGCCCAGCATTTATAGTATTTCATCATTGGCAACTCCAGCACCTCACCTGTTGGGATTTCGGATGGAGGATCTCTGCAAGTGACGGAAATTATCATCATCATCGTCATTTATATAGTGACAACAGTTTCCGCAGCACTTTACAATAAGATCCAGATAAACGGACATAGGGTGGAAACAAGAGGTGTAGCGGGCCCTGCTCATAGGAGCTTACAGTCCAGAGGGAAGTTGCTGTCAGATCGTGAGTGGAAGGATGGAGATACCAAGGGTCTGCACACATTCTACAATGCATTCAAAAATAAATAAAATAAAACAACTTTCAGTCTTCAGCAAAAAGCGACAAAAAAAAACGACAAAAAAGATCTACAACAATCAGGAAAAGTCCAGAGAACTCGAACTTAAGCAGAAAAATGCAGTGGAAGGGGAATGATAGTCCTCAATCCGGTTGCAACTCCAGTTGATCCGGCGACAGTCCCGCTGCTGCAAGATCAATCCAGGCCATCGAGGGATCGGTGATCGTATAGGATAAGTTGGCATGCGTCACTACCAGTGAGCCCGCCAAGCCCCATCTGTAGCGAATCCCTTTGCGGCGAAGGGTAGTTGTCACGTCCCGAAATCGTCGGCGAGCCAGTAGGGTCTGGAACGGGAGGTCATGATACAGTGCCAGCGTAGAGCCCTCAAAATGCACGGGGTCTCGTGCTCCAGGGGTATTCATAAGCTTCACTTTAAAGGCAACATCTCGGAACGCCACTACCACATCTCCAAAGTTGTTTTACACCTCCCACCCCTGCCCTTTCCCCTTGATTGCTAAGAACCCCCCCCCCCTATTTGGGGAAGTTTATTATTTTTCTCCCCTTCCCCCCTTTGATTGCTATGTTCCGCTGAGGACCCCCTATTTGGGGACGTATATTATTTTTCTCCCCTTCCCCCTTTTGTTTGCTATGTCCGCTGAGAACCCCCTATCTGGGGATGTTTATTATTTTTCCCCCCTTCCCCCCTTTGATCGCTATGTTCCGCTGAGAACCCCCTCTCTGGGGACGTTTATTATTTTTCCCCCTTCCCCCTTTGATCGCTCTGTTCCGCTGAGGACCCCCCCCCCCCCCATCTGGGGACGTTTATTATTTTTCCCCCCTTCGATCGCCATATTCCGCTGAGAACCCCCTATTTGGGGACGTTTATTATTTTTCCCCCCTTCCCCCCCTTTGATCGCTATGTTCCGCTGAGACCCCCATATCTGGGGACGTTTATTATTTTCCTTATGCTGTACCTATGATGACAGTTTTGAGTGACCCTCACTTTGATATATATCTGTAAGCTGATTTATTTACAAAATAAAAAATTTTAAATACAAAAAAAAAAAAAAAAAAAAAAATACCTCAAAAAACAAAAAGTGTTTAAACCCCCATTTGCAAATGCCCTCTGCAGGTGCAAAAGTATCCCCGCATAACATCTGCCCACACCTACAAGCCAATTTAAATGTATAAATATAGACCTCAAACTATTTATAGCAAACCAAAGTACATAACATTATTTCGGAAAGTGAGGAGTACACAGCAAGCACTTTTAGATCTGTAAAATAAACGTATAAAAAAAACAGCACGCAAAATTTTATATAGAAAAAGAGTTTGATAGGGATAGATAATTCCGTGAAATAAAAAATATATATATTCGGTTTTTTCAGTTAATTAAGCACCACTTTGCAGCGTATTGGATTGAATAGTAGTCATATTTTAGGCCAGTTACACCTCAGAGAAGGAAAGCCCTCTATTTGGATCAATGCTTAGCTTTCAGATTGTCTACTACCGTAAGTGGAAACTGTAAATGCCTTTGACAAATCGATTGCCAAAATACCATTTAATGTGCAGTACAGACATCTAACAATCCAAGCTAATGTTAACCAAAAAAAATTGATTAACTAGCTATGGTCTCACATATTTAATGTTTCCAAGCAGGGTTTGGTACACGTTTAAAAACATTAGCCGACAATGGGCTAGATTCTGAGCCTGGTGTAAATGTAACCAGAGCCATTAAGTCTATGGAGTTGCCAAGTTCACTAGTGTTCTGGTTAAGTTTACATCAGGGTTGGAATCTAGGCCAACGATTACAACAAAGGGATAGATATTCCACTGCAAAATACTTTCACGTAATAAAATATCTGTCACAGCAATATAAAAGGTCTATAGTGGAGATAGTTGCAAACGTGAATTAAAACGAAGCATATCCTAAATAAATATCAAGAAAACCACCATGACATAAACATAACCTACAAACATAAAGGGCATAAGAAGGTGAAAACACAAAACATGTCACATTGCCACACTACGAGAACCTACAAATTAATTAGATCACAATCAAGCCGCAATTTAAGTAAAGCTCCAAATGAATTCCCTTAATGCACATTGACTGTGAAGAATATTAATAAATATGATTTTTAAAATGTGTTTCAGAATTAGGATCTAATCCATTTAACACACCCACCCATGTACATGGCATGCAGACATACTGGAATAAAATTAAGTCAAATATTTTCACCTTCAGCATGTTAACATAGTCTTACATAGAGTGTTGGAGTGGTTTCGCTTTCCAATTCCCATTACCTATTCTGGTATCAGTCTTATTTTCCTTGAATTGCAATAATAAAAGCAAACAAATGCAAGTTGTGATTCCAACATACACACCTGCAACTACTCTGACATCAATAAACAAGCGACAACCCCCATAAATGCACCACAAGACACCATGGTCGTCACCAGGAACGCACCGCCTAAGGTCAGGGTCAGACGAGCGTTTTTGAGATCGGAAGGAACGCCCTTGAGAGTGGACGTTCTTTTCACTCTGGCGACCGTCTGGCCACCTCCTATGGAGGATCGCTCTTTGCAGACCCATCGAACGCACATCATAGCGCTTCCACAGGAAGAGTTTCAGCATGGCCGCAGCAAGTCTGCTGTAGTGCGCGCAATAGCGTGTGGCTGGTCCCGTTGAAGCGTTACAACGCTGCGACGGACGCCGGGAGGCACGTCAGTACAGGCGCAAGTAGCGTGCTCATCTGACCGTGGCTTAAGTCCAGACTTATGGCTCAGGGCTCTAACTTTCCTGACCTAGTTTGTGATTTCAAGCCTTTTCTATACCTTGTAGCCAACAGACCAGAGCGAGCTGCACTCAAATATGGACCAATTGACAACACCCCCCCCCTCTGTGCGGATTACCAACTGCAATTTTATGTTAGATCTTTATTGATGTTGCTATTCCTCCATCGCTGTTATCTCCCTCTCGCTTTACTTTTTAAAAGTACTCACCGATACCAAGTACAGATACTTTGATTAAAAATCATGTGACCACATTCCAATAGGAACAGACCTCTTATAAAATGCCCTCAGCTCTCACATATACTGGCCCCCACTCACCCTCCCGCGCTGCCAGGCTCCTCCGGCGATCCTGCCAGGCTCCTCCTTGGGGCAGCGGCGCATTGCCAGGCTACTCCGGCGTCTTTCTTCTAGAGGCGCCGGCAAAGAGTTGTAGGCCGGCCGCTCGTTGGGAACCACGCACAGCCGCGGACTCACGAGATCCCAGAGTTCACGAGATCTCGTGAACTCCTCGATCTCACGAGATCACGGCTGGTGGATCCCAACGAGCGGTCAGGCTACAACTCTTCTTTCTTCGAGCGGCCGTCGGCAAAGACGCCGGAGGACCCGAACACTGCCCCAAGGAAACCGGCCGGCAAGCCAGCCCAGCTCTGGCTTCCGGTATCGGTTTTGGTATCAGGGGCCTCTGTACGAATACCAAGTACTCGTGCAGGTCCCGGTATTGGCACCGATACTAGTATCGGTATCGGTGCATCCCTACTTTTATTGCTACAATATTTATTGTTGTTGTTCTAGTAAAAATGGAAAAATCTTTAATAAATAAGAAAAAAAGAACAGAAATGTCTCTAGTTTCCTGGGGCTCGTCATCAATTAAGTTCTACGTTTGAAATATATTCTTTGTAAAAAGACAGATATGGAAGGATCTCTCCAAGCGGTTTTTCATCTTTCAAAAGCTAATTTTCCGAAAGAACAATTGAAGCTGTGTGGTTTTAAGCAAATGAGTGGAGATGGATACTAGCTCATGTCATCACCCTAAAGGCACATTAATTTAAGAATAGACTTTGATCCAACAGGCACACAATGTAATCATTTAACTTTCAGATGTATCCTGTGAGCAAATGAATAAAACAAAATATCGACATTTCCTATATTGCTGACCTGAAGGGGAGGGATTGATTGACGTGCTGCAATCATACATAGGTAGAAAACTGTATAATAATCCATTAGTAATCTTTTACCAGTAGTGGTGTATTCTTGTATAGGCCAACTAGAATTGGGCCCAGGGCAGCAGATTGCAGGAAAAAGTTGTGAAAGTATGAACAGCGACAATACTGACAAATATAAAAATAGGAAAAAAGTGCCAATTTATACATATAGTGTAACAATGACAAAGATGCTGAATGAACTGAAAACAATACTAGTAATGTGTTATCTGAAAATCTAAAGATATAGGCTCATCAAAAGTTAATAGGCCTCACCAGATACATAGAGTGACTACAAAAAGCAAAAATACAGAGGTGCAGTGGAAATATGACATAAATTCCTATCAAAAATTATACACGAGTGTTTATATAGCTGAAGATGCATATTAAATCAATATTCATCCATTGAGAACTTTGATACATTCGAATAATGTAATGCAAGAAATGGCACCCATGTAAAGTATCAAAGAAGGACAACGTCGACTAATGATCAAATGCGAGTCAAGCGATCAAAAGGGAAACAGGCCAATTTTAAACCCAAGCAAGTGAAGAACTACCAATTTGTTTTGAGCACCTTTAAACTGATCTTTAATGTATGTTGATGTCAATTGTAAATTTTCCTATATATGTGTAGCAAAAAGTTTTTTTTTTTTTTTTTTTTTTTAAAAAAAAAAACCACATATACAGGTAGTTATTCCCCAACAAATGAGCGCAATCTGTGCATGTAATTTTAATGTAATTTGAATTTCACAGTGCTCAGAGTTGCTCATGAGAGGCTACAAAAATAAACCCCCAATTTCTTAGTACACCTCCAACCAAATCATATGAAACGAAAAGGTCTTCAATCAACTGATGTGTAAAAAAAAAAAACAGATAAAAAAAGAAAAGAAAATCGGTCCAGCACTCTCGACCCGTTACTCTCAGGCAGCAGCGTGCACTGTAAGTCAACATCATCCTGTCCTTCAAAGCACATACCAAAAAGTTGTAATTAATTCTCCTACATAGCTATGGTAAACAAAAACAGGAGGTTTTTAGTTTATTTAAAAGACCATTAAAGGTGCAAATATTGAAGCAATGTATGGATATAAATCAAAGAATTTGCTTGCTTTTCCTTGAATTCTAGTTTATTTTAACGTTTTAGGTTTATCATAAATACCAAGATCTGCAGCGGGTTAACGATGTAAGAAATGTGCTTTAAAATGATCCACTGCATCAGAAAAACTAGAATGACAAGAATGCCAAGAACGTCATATAATAAAAGGGCAGGCATTTGCTATTAAACATCAAAACGATCTGATAAGGAATTATTTTAAACTAGGACTGATTTACAACACATTTATATTGAAATGCATAAGGTTTTTTCAATATTTGGAATCACAAAAACTGATCTGAATCACAAGCACAGTGATAAGATTAGAAAAAAAAAAATTAAATGCAGCATTCTGGGGAATGATAATCCCATTTTATTAAAGCTCCAGGTATAATATAAGAAACTGGCAGATAGTGGCTTTCTGTCTTGCCAAAAGCAAGACTAGATAAGAAACATAGGACCACCTTTTGCATTTACAGTTGTTATATATATATATATATAAAATCAGGACCAGAATTAAAAAAGGGACTCTCTAGCAATCGTGATCACTTCAGGTAACTAAGTGGTCATGGTGATATGCTAACCTACACTTTATTGATTCCCTGTGTCTGTTGATCATAATAGTTTTTTAATGCTTCCAACAAACATCCATGAAGCATCAATGCAAGGCACCAAGCAATGAGGCGCTGGGCATCACGTTACTTCCTGTACTTAGATGCCAGAGGATTACCCGGATAAAGCTGCAAACGGTTATCTGACTGATAACCAAATTGTATCCACAGTCACACACCCCACTAAATAACCGTTGTGTAACTGTACGTTGTCAGCAAATTAATTTCAGAAGATAAAGATATTACATAGAGAGTAACCTGATGGTTCTTATGTTTTATAAATGATATATAAGCACATACGACACATGAATGTGAAAGAGTTACATGATCTTTATTATAAGAAACCTATCCTGTTACGCAGTATGTTCATTATATCCTTAATACATTTTAATGTTTGAGTTTGCCATTTTCATTGATAATATCCATAGATAATAGCAAAATTCCCTGTTACCCAAGCGGGGTTGGATGCTCTGCAGATTACCCAAGTGAAGCTGTGGATAGTCCTCAGATTACCCGGGTGAAGCTTCAGACTTGCACATTATCCGGGTAAAGTGCCCATTTTTCAGCTCTTCCAGACTGTTACCCAAGGGCGGTTGGTTAGTCCTAAAATTACCTGGGTAAAGTCTGAAATTTTCATTTTTTTTGCAGCTTTACCCAGCAGTTTTGGGTAATGCAGGATTACCCGGGTAATCCTAGGATTAACCGCACTTCGGGCTTTACCCGTAAAATATATACTGTATATCCCTGGATAAAGTGGTCTCAAGCTGGGTATATGCAGTAAAACTTCAAGATGCCTCTGAGAAACATGACCTGGAATCTACTACAGTCATACTGTGCGAAAACTAATGCATTGTAACATTAAACACATTGTGAGAATGTCCAAGAAGAAAATGCCCTAGATTACTATCAAAATAACAAACATGGCATAATTTCCAGCACTGAAAAAAAGACAGAAGTCAGAAAACATTTTGATCTTTGTATGGGTTTCATAAGGATTGCTGTACTTGTCCTACTTACAGGGTTATTCAGAGAGATTCGAAAAGTCACCGCACTTTCGGTGACCTTTCGTTCCCCGCACTTCGGGGCGATTCTAGTTTGCGGACCCTGCAGTGTATTCAACAAGCACTGCAGGGACCCTGTAGTGCAGAGAAAAGTCACCGAACACTCACTGAAAACCCACAGAAACCGCTGCAAAAACCCCGCCGAACACGCCGGAAAAAACAGACAAGCCATCGAACACAGCGCAGACCAGCTGCCGGAAAAAGCCGACAAGCAGACAAATGTAGTATAAAAAGGGAAAAAACAAACAGTACGCTTGAAAGTTTCAAAACTGGAACGCTGTTTGCAAAAAAAACCTACTGAACGAAAATGTCTGGAATTTACATTAAAGGGATACTCTAGGCAACATGACCACCTAAGCTTTTTTAGGTGGTCATGATGCCCGGAGTATGCCGCCCTCTGTCCCCCCTCCCTCCGCTCAGCAGTCCAGCTGAAAAAGCTGAAAACAGCTAAGAGAGGCGGAGGACTTTACTCCGCCCTCCCAGCTGTCAGTCAGCAGAGCGGGATTCAGATTTCCCGCTTCTGCCGACTATTGCCGAGTAGGAGACGTCATCGCGCTTTTAGCGCAATGACGTTTCCAACTCGCCGCAGTAGCTGGCGGCAGCGAGTTAGTGTTGCGCGCATCCTCTTGCGCGCAACACTAATCCTCAGAGGGAGCCGGGAGGCAGCCTGCCGATTGGCTGGCTTACGTAAGAGGCGCGCATCTCACGTAAACCAGAAGGCAAGTACAAGCAAGAAGGACGGGAGCGGAAGAGGAGGGAGGGGAGTATATAAAAAAAAAAAAAAGACGCTGCTGGAAACGAGTGGATTTTAGGGTAAGTATTACAGTTACAAAAAAAAAACACCCTAACGATTTATTAAGGGAATAGGGATAGATTAACAGGGGGGGGGGATTTTTGAGTCGAGTGTTCCTTTAATTTAAGAAGATCTAGAAATAAAAGAGACCTTTTACAGCAGAATAAAATAATAAACGGTTTATTAGATGTTGAATTAAAACGGGAATTTTTTTTAAAATTGAAGCCTATGGAATTCGCCTGAATAAACCTGACGAATGAAACCATCAAACAGCAAGGCATTTTGGCATCTTTTCCCTGCTGTTCGGTGTTCTCTGACTAGACGAAACATTGCTTCTCTATGGGGGAATTCACTGCCCTCGAACAGGCACTGTACGAGCAGGCAATTTGCCAAAAATTGGCGAATTGCCTGCTCTCGGAATAGCCGAATGTCCCCGAAATGTCACCGTACGCTGAATTTCAGTGTCCGGTTACATTTCGGCCCTCTCTGAATAACCCGTGTTGGGCTTTTGCACTTATATTGTTCTTTGTGTGTCAACACCTAGTTTTGTGGATATCAATGTGAGGGAAATGTTTAGAAATTTGTTTTGGGCCTATTTTCTATTTTGTTGGTAAAGAAACAGAAAATGTTGCAGGGCACAACGCAAAGTGTTGGTGAGCTGTCACTTCTGATTACACTTTCTCATCATTAATACATCTAGGAGCTGAGGTGTGATGCCAGAAGCTACCTGGTCCCAGGGTTTTTAACATAGAGGGTTATCCATAGACCACCATTTGAGCTGACACAATGTGCAAAGCTGGTATACAGTTGTGTTCAAAATTATTCAACCCCCACTGAAATTGAGTGTTTTGGCCAGTTTGACATTGATTTTGCTCATTCAGTCATCTTGCTTACAATTAAATAAAAGAGGCACGTGTAGGTCAGACAAATATAACATAACATTTATAATGAAATAACCACAAATGTCTTTTCTGTGCTCACATCATTATCAGTTTTATTCAACCCCCAAGTGACATTCAATCTTAGTACTTATAACTGTAAAAGGATGTTGTACTAACAGCTTTTAAACGTGAAGCATAGCTTGACACAAGTGTCTTGCAGCGATCTACGGGTATCTTCGCCCATTCGTCATGGGCAAAAGCCTCCAGTTCAGTCACATTCTTAGGCTTGCGCACTGCAACTGCTTTCTTTAAGTGCCACCAGAGGTTCTCAATCGGATTTAAGTCAGGTGACTGCGATGACCACTCCAAAATGTTCCAGCCTTTAATCTGCAACCATGCTCTAATGCAGTGGTCCCCAACCCAGGCCCTCAGGGCCCACTAACAGGCCAGATTTTGCAGATCACCTTGGGGAAATGCAGACTGAATCCTGCAATCACTGAGCAGCAAATCATAACACCTGTGCTGTGCTTCAGATATCTGGCAAACCTGGCCTGTTAGTGGGCCCTGAGGGCCTGGGTTGGGGACCACTGCTCTAGTGGAGTTGGAGGTATGCTTGGGATCATTGTCCTGTTGAAAAGGTCCAACGTCTCCCAAGCCTCAGGTTTGTGACGGACTGCATCACATTGTCATCCAATATCTCCTGGTACTGAAGAGAATTCATTTTACCTTGCACACGCTGAAGCTTCCCTGTACCTGCAGAAGCAAAACAGCCCCAAAGCATGATTGACCCCCCGCCATGCTTCACAGTAGGCAAGGTGTTCTTTTCTTCATAGGCCTTGTTCTTCCTCCTCCAAACATAGCGTTGATCCATGGGCCCAAACAGTTCTAATTTTGTTTCATCAGTCCACAGAACACTATCCCAAAACTTCTGTGATTTGTCCACATGACGTTTGGCATACTGCAGTCGACTCTTCTTATTCTTTGGAGACAGCAAGGGGGTGCGCCTGGGAGTTCTGGCATGGAGGCCTTCATTACGCACTGTGCGCCGTATTGTCTGAGCTGAAACTTCAGTACCCACATCTGACAAATCTTTTCTCAGTTCCTCAGCAGTCACACGGGGACTTTTCTCCACTCTACGCTTCAGGTAGCGCACAGCAGTCGAAGTCAGCATCTTCTTTCTGCCACGACCAGGTAGCGTTTCAACAGTGCCCTTTGCCTTGAATTTGCGAATGATGCTTCCTATGGTCTCTCTTGGTATGTTTAACATCTTTGAAATCTTCTTATAGCCATTGCCCTTCCTGTGAAGAGTAATCACCTCTTCTCTTGTCTTCCTGGACCATTCTCTTGACTTCACCATGTTTGTAACCACACCAGTAAATGTCTAGAAGGAGCTGAGTATCACAGTCATTTTAAAGCTGCCTAATTGGTGCTTATTATGCTTTATTGCTGCTCCGTGACATCCACATGTGTTTTCAATACCTGATTGAAAACACTTGAATGAACCTCTGTTCTTCAGTGTGGTAGTCTTTAAGGGGTTGAATAATTGTGTCAATGAAGAATTCACAAAAGAAACATTTACTACTGTATTACAAAACCAATTGATGTCATTTTCGTTGCATATGGTTCTTTAAAAAGTCCTTGTAGGATTTCATTCTGAATACAATTACAAAGGTACACTAAATTCCCTAAAACCCTTTACAGCATTGGGGGTTGAATAATTTTGAACACAACTGTATATATTGATATAAATGGGAAAGTAAACTGTTGGAAGACTCTGGTGTAATCCATTAGATAGGAGTAAAACTGGATTATAAATAAACACGATAAACCCAAATGACCACCAATAAACCCAAGAATTTCCAGGTAGGATCAGAGAGTGGAGATCTCACTGTGTACTAGTGGCTTTAATGATGATAAACATAGATTAAGGGTAAAACATTTACAAGGAAGTCTGACAGCCAGTTAAAACCCCATGTTTTAACAAGACCAGTAAATACCTGTAAATATTTATTTAACATTTCTGTCCCTTTTTGTTCTTTATCTCATGTAAGAATGATAGTAAAACGCTAAAGTCTGCTTTCAGCACAGAGATACAGGTTTATTTTGCATCACTTGGAGTAATGAGGTGCAGTGCCCTTTACATAGTTTACTGGGATCTCCTATTACAATGTGTTGCAAAAACGCTAGGCCACGTAATCCCATGCTCTATGGAAAATATTAGCCAAATCCTGAAATGTTTGGGTCGTTTTTTTTAATTATTCACTGGGCCACATAATCATATTTACAGTCACGCAAGAGCAGAAGTGGAAATGAGCCTGAATCTTTTAATGAGAGCGAATGGAAGAAGAATTAAATATGTATAATAGCACTTGTTCGCCATATTTAAATATTGCATGGCTCCTAAAGCTGGGTTCACACCTGCGTGTTTTTTGACGCGCGTATTGCGCAAATGTAAAAAAAACGTGCGAACGCCGTATTGCAGCACATTCATGCTGCAGTCTACGGCTGCGTACACGCTGCAATACGCCCCAAAGAAGCTACTGTACTTTTTTGGCCGTAGGACGTTTTTCAGTGCGTTCCTACGCGCTGAAAAACACCCAGGTATGAACGGGGAGTGTGGCTAGCGCCTCAATTGAAGTACGTGTGTCTTGTATTCCAGTGAGTGAAACCAGAGCAGCGTCATGGCGCACACAGTGGAAATATTAAGCAGAGCTGGAGGCTTTCATAGAAAAGCAATGGTTCATCTAAGCAACCAATACATATAAAATATGCCTGAAGGAAGGAGGGGTGAGCAGAAAATGTATATAGTGTACACACAAAGATGCGTGGAATTCCAGTGGTCTGAGTCTGGCAATAAATCTATGTGCAGACTACAGTGTATCAGTGCTCATACCTACAGGTCTGGGAATTGCCCTGACAGCAGACTATGTCCCAGTGACAGGAGTCAGATGCTTCATCTGTTCCCCGGGGCCTCATTGACCGTCTTAATAGGATCTTGGGGTGTCATTCTATATGCAGGTGTAGCACTCACTCCCGGAGGAGCCGCTGAATTTGAACCTCGGGTCAGTCTCCCCGCACTAGGGAATAAATATACTCCAGCACAGTCGTGGATTTTATAAATTATATAGTTTACTGAATAAACGGACATATAATGAGTAACACGGTATATGTATATATTTTTACAGTACTTCGTAATACGAGAAACACGCAGCGGAAAAGGAAAAATACAGCACTTCGTAATGCGAGAAACGCGCAGCGGAAAAGAAAAAAAATACAGCACTTCGTAATGCAAGAAACGCGCAGTGGAAAAGGAAAAAAAGTATTTTTAACCCCTTAGTGGTTGGAGTGTGAGTCTCGTACAGGTTATGTCCCAAGGAATGTATGTGTGTATTGGTACCCGGGCACAATATTCAACTGGCCAGTGAATTATTTAGGAGGTATCTTCGACTAGTCACATTGGGGCCCTGTAGGTTTTGGAACAAACTGTAGTGCGCTTTAGTATTTCACCGTGGCCTGGAAGGCCTCTCACCCATCCGCCAGATACTCGGTGCTCCACTCGACCCAGGACGTCTCTCCGCTCGATTTTGACTGGGGTTCTCTGTGTCACCGGATCCGCTGTCTTGCTCCTCTGTATCGGCCACAAGATGTCCAGCTCACCGCCTGCACTCCCTGTTAAATCGTCTGCGGTTCTCCTCACTTGGGGTCCTTCAGCTTACTCTGTCTCAGCGTGGGTTACTGGGTCTTCGTTAAATAGGGAGGAAAAGCCCGATCTCTAGCTCCGCTAGGCCGCACCTGCGCTCTGACCTGGTCGAGATCACTTTCTGCTACACTGCGTCTTGCTCCTCTCACTCCTCGGCGCGCTCTCCCAGCCCTTTCCACGAGGCTGCGGATATCAGTCTCTCTCTCCCACCCACTTCCTGTTCCCGCCTGCAAACCTGTTCATGTAGTCCCAATGTTCAGTGTCTTACATCGCGCTTGTCTCCCTCCGGTGGCCAAAAACAAGTACTACAATGACAGGGAATTTCAAACCAGCGCTACACTGGTATTAGATCCAGTACTTACACAGGGGTAGATCGTATACAGCGCATTCAAAAGTA
This sequence comes from Leptobrachium leishanense, assembly GCA_009667805.1. NCBI lineage: Eukaryota > Metazoa > Chordata > Amphibia > Anura > Megophryidae > Leptobrachium > Leptobrachium leishanense. The sequence continues at coordinate 311,588,957 of CM019064.1, forward strand.
TTCAAACCTGTTCATTTTGCAACCTTCTGCTGAAACTGTTTACATTTTCTTCACATCAATCTACACTCAATACACAGTAATAGAGCAGCAACTAATGATGGTCTTCGTAATCGATTAATCGACTCGGATAAAAAAAAAATACAATGAGTTTTGTTTACAAAGTATACCTTTATAAGTAAAAATCAACCCTCCTCTCCACATTCTTTCTTTGCTTAACGTACGTTACTTTCTTACATACATATGCAAATTGTGTAAGACGTACTCTTAGCATATACTGTACACAAGGGCTTGGTCAGAGTGATGGATGTGGTGGTATACGCAACTCAAGCCCATGTCGGCTTTCTCCCTGAACGCTGCTACAGGCACACTGATAGAAGGGGTGGGGGCACTTCCCACAGCATGACCACTAAAATAAGCTAAATGGTCAGGGTGCATAGAGTGCCCCTTTAAAATAATCTCATGAACTGAGTGGGTGGAGAGAACAGATGTGGGGGTTTGGGCAAGGGATTGGCCCCAGTGTGAGGAAAGGAGTTTGGGAAAGAGACCAGACCTGAGTGTGGGAGGAATTTTGGGGAAGGGACCACACCAAAAGAGGGCTGGCAGCTTCAGACTGCAGAGAGGGAGGCAGGGAGGGAGGGTTGTGATGGCACAGGACTTCAACTCCAAGGAAGGACAAAACACTGGCGGTACAGCTCCTCCGAGTGGCAGTATCTCAGGGTCAATTCTATAGTTCTGCTGCGGTTATAAAATAAATAAAAAAACTAGTTATGTCTAACATAACCCTAGCACTAAATCATAGCGAATAAAACAGCTGAACGTCTTCTCCAATCAGCTCCGAAGGTTATGAACATTTAACTCCGTCTAACTCTAAATTGTGTACACTTTACACAGGCCAATTAATCGACCAACCGATTAATCAATAATGAAAATACAGTAGTTGTGAACTATTCTCATTATCGATTAGTTCAGGGCTTGACAAACCCAGGAGCCTGGTAGCCACTGTCTCCTAGAATTTTACTCCTGGCTCCTAAATTTCCAGTTTATTTTAGGAGAGAACACTAAAGAGACATTTGCATATGAGTTTACAGAGGAGGAGGATCTACAGCAGCTGTCTAAAGTAAAGACAAATAAGTCAATGGGGCCTGATGGGATCCACCCTAAATTATTAAAAGCGCTCAGTGATGTAATAGCAAAACCGTTAACGGGAGTCGTCCCAGAAGACTGGAAATTAGCAAATGTTGTCCCCATTTACAAGAAGGGTAGTAGGGAGGAATCGGGGAACTATAGGCCAGTTAGTCTTACGTCAGTAGTGGGGAAATTAATGGAAACCATGTTAAAGGAAAGGATTGTTGAACATCTAAAAACACATAGATTACAGGATCAGAAACAACATGGGTTTACCTCAGGGAGATCATGCCAAACTAATCTTATTGATTTTTTTGATTGGGTAACAAAAATAATAGACACAGGTGGTGCAGTAGACATTGCTTATTTAGATTTCAGTAAGGCTTTTGATACTGTTCCGCATAGAAGGCTTATCAATAAATTGCAATCTTTGAGCTTGGACTCCAATATTGTTGAATGGATTAGGCAGTGGCTGAGTGACAGGCAACAGATGGTTGTGGTAAATGGAGTTTATTCGGCGCAAGTGGGGTACCTCAGGGGTCAGTACTTGGACCCATTCTCTTTAATATTTTTATTAGTGATATTGTAGAAGGTATTAATGGAAAAGTATGTCTTTTTGCTGATGACACAAACATTTGCAACAGGGTTGACGTTCCTGGAGGGATCAGCCAAATGACAAATGATTTAGGTAAACTAAAAAAATGGTCGGAGTTGTGGCAATTGAGTTTTAATGTGGATAAGTGCAAGATAATGCACCTGGGACGTAAAAACCCAAGGGCTGAATATAGAATATTTGATACAGTCCTAACCTCAACATCTGAGGAAAGGGATTTAGGGGTCATTATTTCAGAGGATCTAAGGGTAAGTAGTCAATGTAATAGAGCAGCAGGAAATGCTAGCAGAATGCTTGGTTGTGTAGGGAGAGGTATTAGCAGTAGGAAAAGGGAAGTGCTCATGCCACTGTACAGAGCACTGGTGAGACCTCACTTGGAGTACTGTGTGCAGTACTGGAGACCGTATCTCCAGAAGGATATAGACATCTTAGAGAGAGTTCAGAGAAGGGCTACTAAAATGGTGTACAGCTTGAAGGAGAAAAGTTACCAGGAAAGGCTTAATGATCTTAACATGTACAGCTTGGAAAAAAGACGAGACAGACGAGATATGATAGAAACATTTAAATACGTAAAGGGAATCCACAAGGTAGAGGAAGGGAGTATATTTAAAAGGAAACAAAATAGCAAAACAAGAGGACATAGTCTTAGATTAGAGGGGCAAAGGTTTAAAAGTAACATCAGGAAGCATTATTTTACTGAGAGGGTGGTGGATACATGGAACAGTCTTCCAGTAGAAGTGGTAGAGACCAAAACAGTAATTGAATTTAAGCAAGCATGGGATAGGCATAAGGCTATCCTAAACAAAAGATAAATCCAGGTAAAGTATCCATGTAATTGGGCAGACTAGATGGGCCGAAAGGTTCTTATCTGCCGAAATTTTTCTATGTTTCTATGTTTCTACCAATCTAAAAACATCTAGTTGGCTTCAATGTTTTCTTCCTGTCCCCTACATTTAATGTAAATATATCCAGCCCTGGTGTATGTATTTATAAATGAGGTCTGTTGTGTGTCAGTGTGTGTCAGTGTGTGTGTCTGCAAGGGGTAAATAGGGTGTCCAATGACAACAGAGCAAAGAAAATAAGTAAACAAATAAAACAATATCCCAGCATCACAATGTACAGATGTTAACAACACAAATATCGATATCTATCGCTCTCATAGATATAGAGAAATATCAATATCTATCAGAGCGGCCAAACGGATATTAGAAGCAATGCTCTACACGTCTAGGCTCAAAAAAGTAGCCAAAAGAACACACATGCACAAAGAATACCTAACAGCAAAAAGCAGCAGGTAAAGTGATAAATAAATAGAAGCAGCTAAAATCATAATTTGGGTCAGTACAAACCAACTCCCAGATGCAGAGGCAAGGTTCCCAACTTTTCGGCGAGGACTCGCCTTTATCAAGGTATATCTTGATAAAGGTGAATCCTCGCCGAAACGTTGGCTCCTAGATTCAAAGCAAATTTGTCAAGCCCTGGATTAGTTGATGATTAATTGATTAGTTGTCTCAACCCTACACAATAATGACAAAACAGACTCCACATTATTGACAACATTGCAAATTAAGAAAAAGAAAAGCTGAAATATCACATTAACAAAAATATTCAGACATTTGAAATTTAGCCGAGATGCATTCCATTGTTCTGGATCATCTTTGAGAGGTTTCTACACTTCGACATTGATCTGTGGCAAATTCCATTGACTGGATAGGATTTGGAAAAACACACAGCTGTCTACATAACGTCTCACAGCTGTAAATGTATATCAGAGCAAAAACCAAGGCAAGACATCAAATGAACTGCTTACACAGCTCAGGAACAGGATTGTGTCACGGCACAGATCCAGGGAACACTTCAAAGACATTTGGCTCCATTGAAGGCTTCCAAGAGCAGTGACCTCAATTCTTAAAGAACAAAGACTCTATAGCTGGCTGTCCAGTCAAAATGAGCAATCAGGGGTAACAGAAGTGACCAAAAATTCAATTCAATACGTCATCTCTGGGGGAAACCAGGCAGTGCTCATCACCTTCACAATACTATCACAATGAAAACGCACAGCAATGGTAGAAGCTTTTCTGGATGTTCTTCTAGTGGCAAGGGCTGGGAAACTGATCAGGATTGAGAGAAAGCTGAATGCAGCAAAATACAGAGATTTCCTTAATTAAATACTTTGTGCATTCTGGCTGGATGATAATAATACCAAAAGTAGAGCAAAAAATAAATAAATGTGAGACTCCGGGCCAACTTCAAATGCACTCTTCCCAAGCGCGTGATTGCCAAGAGAAGGGGGCAATGCCGAATGTGACCCAGGTCACTGGCAACACTAAAAAAGGTGGAGCCACCTATAAATGCGAGCTCATTAGTCCTGGGCATTATTATCCTTTATATAGCGCCACAAATTCTGCAGCGATTACAAGAACAGTGTACAAGGAGTTGATCCATTAGAATACCACACATGGATGATGACCTGATTCAGGTTGTCCCGGTTCCCTGGGGAATTTACGATCTATGAGGTGTACAAGTATTTTTGTGAGGTAGTCACATCCATATTGTTAGGTGTCTTGCACAAGGACACTCACTGGTGGAGTCTTCGGAGTGGGATCGGGTCGTCTTTCCATGATTGTAACGCATCGACCTGGCGGGTAGGTTGAACCCGCTTCTCGTAAAGTCGAGACCTCTCTACAGTTGTATTGGAGGGATGAGCTGAATGGTATTTTGACTTGCTTCTCCACCATCTAAGGGTAGAGACGTTACCACCGGACTCCACAGCAGATATTGTGTGGTAGGCAAGTATGTACCTTTAGGTGTCTTGCCCAAGGACACTTACTAGAGAGGTGCTCTGGTCGGGATTCAAGCCTGGGTCTCCAGAGCAGTGAATTTACCTCTACACCTTTCCAGCCGGTGTGGAGAATGGGCATAAATGAAACAGACATGTCCACTCAGAAAGGAAGCAGGCTCTGTCATTTCATCAAGGAATTGAGACAGCCATCCCCTTTCAGGACTGCGCAACATAAAACAGGACAGATGGGAGACATGTGAATGTCCTTGTGTGGCACAACTACAGCCTGGACCTGAAATCAATTGAACATTTCCGGGAAGGCCTATAAATGGCTGCTCACTGATGGTCCCCATCCAACCTGACAGAGGTTGAGAGGATGTGCAGTTAGGAATGGCAAAAACTAACAGGTATGCAAAGCTTGTCACATAATACAAATAAAGGTTGTAAGTGTAGCGCTGGTTTAAATTCTGCTGCTGTAATTACTCGTTTCTGGCCACCAGGGGGAGACGAGCGCAATGTAAACCAATACTGGACACTTTTGGACTACGTTTTCCAGCATGCTTTGGGGCAGAGACGGGAAGTGGGTGGGGAGAACCGGGACACATCCGCAACCTCGTGCGGAGGAGAGCCAGTGCGCGCCAAGGGGTGAAGAGAGCAATTTGCACGTGAGACAAGGAGCGATTGTGACCAGGCCGGAGCGCAGGTGCTGCCTTGCGGAGCTGGAGATCGGTTTCAGTTACTTGCCAGAGACCTAGTAATCCACCGCTGATACGTTTTACACAGATACAGAGCTGCAGATGGACCCCGAGTTAGGAGACCGCGATGATCTAATGGGAGTGCAGCCGGTGAACTGAGCATCTTGTGGCAGAGGCGGACAAGCAAGACAAGCGGATCCGGTGGCACAGAGTCCCAGCCAAATCGAGCGGAGAGACGTCCTGGGTCGAGCAGAGTGCAGAGTATCTGGCGGATGGGTGAGAGGCCTTCCCGGCCACAGTACAAAAATAAAGCACGCTGCAGTTTGTTTAAACCTACAGGGCCCCAACGTGACTAGTCGAAGACACATTGAAATCATTCACTGGCCAGTGAATCTAGTACCCGGGTATCAACACACGCATACACGCACACCTTCTTGGGACACAACCTGTACGGGACTCACACTCCAGCAACAAAGGGGTTAAAATTCCTTTTTCTTTTCCACTGCGCGTTTCTCGCATTACGAATTCCTGTAAATATATATGTATACCGTGCTGCTTTATATATGCCACGTTATTTGAGACCAGTAAACTATAGAACTTCTAAAATCCACAACAGTGCTGGTGTATATTTATTCCCTAGTGCGGGGAGACTGACCCGAGGTTAAATTCAATGGCTCCTCCGGGAGTGAGCGCTACATAATCAATGCCAAGATGTGCTTCAAGTAAGTGCTGAGTTAAAGGTCTGAATATGCTGCCAATGTGGTTTATCCATTTTAATACATTGTAGTAAGCCAAAAATATGTTTTTTTGCTTGACAAGTATGGGTTATTGTGTAGATTTTGACATAATATTCATTACAGAGTTAAAAATAGAAATCCTTCACCTGTTCAAAGAAAGAAAACGACTTCCCTACAAGCCCAAATCCTGCTCTAAAATTTACTCGTAGTGAGAAAAAAAAAAAAAGAGGTTTGTGAGGGTCCTGAGGACGAGCAACAGCACTAGTGGTGGGGCCCGCTCAGGTCTCACAGGGTGCCGTTGCTCGTCCTCCGGACCCTCACAAACCTCTTTTTTCCTTCTCAATGCAACTATACAGGGTAATCCAGACGTGGACCCCTTGCTCGAGGTGCCTAGAGGGGTGTCAGCTACACCCTCCTGACGAGGCCTAACAAGGCCGAAACGATCGTCGGGGGTTGCTGCACCTCTCGTGCAGGGATGACGTCCTTGGCAGTCAGTACTGGCCACCCTCATTGGGTGAGAGAAGGCTGATTTGCATATGGAGCATTCATCCCTGTAATGGCACAAGCGAGCTAAAACCTTGTGAGACCTGAGCGGGCCCAACCACTAGTGCTGTTGCTCGTCCTCAGGACCCTCACAAACCTCTTTTTTCTAAAATTTACTCTGTCTACAGTCCCAGATAAGCTACTAGTCAATATAATTCAATTATTTGCGCGTGTCAAATCAAGAGAGCCGTGGGAGAAAATGGATTGTCAAATCATCACTGCAGCTAATGGAAAGGTTTTATGCGTTATACATTCAAAGCTGGGAAAGATGTAAACTCGCTGTGCATGCATGCTCATGAGTCGTTATGTCGATGCATTCACAGACTGCAGGCGGGTATTCACTCCACTTTTGTTAACTGTTCGTATAAATATAACCAGGAAAAGAACATGCTATTTAGAAATTTCATCTCATTTATTTCATGCATTTTTAGTAGTTTTACTTTGCCACTAATAGATTATAAAGGGCAACCAAACATTTGCTGTATTCAAGCAACAACAATTAACTTATTATTTACATATTTATTTTTGAGTAAATCTGTATATTTGTGTTTTGTTTTTAATATCTTTCATTTATTACTTTGTATTTCTGTAACGACTGTAAAAACGTCAATGTTCTTGAACCCAAGACATACATTGCGATTTCTCTAGTTTTTAAGTATCTTTCCTGGTAAAATACTTTGCAAATAAAGAAGTAAAAAATTAATTTCACTTTATGCAGTGTATATACATATACCTCTCCCTTAGAACAGGATTTCTATTTCCTATAAACACACAAAAAAGCACAATAAAAAAGAAAAATACTCTCAAACTAGATAAAAAGCCATGAATATATTGAAGAGAGTTGTTCCTTCAGTGGAATAAATATTTGGTATATGAAGGTTATATGTGGAGTGAAATCTCATTGCTGCAGACTTACTAAATCTAAACAATCTCTTAAAAGAGAACCAGAGGGACTGAATTTTACTGGAACATGTGACGAAAGGGGTCGTTTAAGGACATGGTGTCAAAGAGTCTGTTCTAGCCAAGAGAATTATATAAGTTTATTGCAAACTGTATCTACTGGCCAGACCTGGAAATTGGTTGCCAGCACAACTTAAAGGGCCACTACCACCCAAAAAATTAAATGTTCTTATTTTGTTTATTTCATATTGCAGATATCGTACATATACTTAGTTTTTTTCTGTCTAGTTTGTTTAGTTAAGGAAATATTTTACTGTGTTTGTGTCACTGGGTGCATCTCTCGTTTTTCACCGGGTAACTTGGCCATAGACAGGGCCGGCCCGTCCATGGAGCAGGGTGGAGAAGCGGCGCCAGGTGGCCCTTTGTCAGGGGCGGCATTTTGCTGCCCTGTCAAGTGTCGCGGCATGGAGCCAGGCTGTGCCCACCCCTCATTGCGGGCCGGCACCCACCCCTCATGGCGGGCATACAGCGCCCACCCCTCAGTGCAGCCTACAGCGCCCACCCCTCAGTGCGGCCTACAGCGCCCACCCGCGCCCACCCCTCAGTGCGGCCTACAGCGCCCACCCCTCAGTGCGGCCCACAGCACCGGCTGCCAGAGGGGAACTAAATATGGTGGCCGGCGGAACTTCTGGTCTGCCCCCTCCTCCTAAAGTCACAGCGGTGCGCCCTGTGACATAATCAGCGGGGGTCGCCAGAGGGCCGGCCCCCTCTGATTAGGTCACAGGGCGCGCCGGCCAGTGATCTGGCAGACACATGAGGGAACCGCTCATGTCAAGCGACTTCCCAGAAGTGCGCCATTCGCCTGATAAAGTGCCTCTTATCTACCCTGCAAATAAAATGCCCCTCCTTATCTACCCCCTAAAAATTGCCTCCTATTTATTCCCCTTGAAATAAAATAATTTGCCCCTAAAAAAAATAAAATAAATAAAAGTGCTCTATTCTAAATTAAAAACAAAATTTGCCCCCAAACGCAGCCGCAAGGCACCGAACGCAGCCGTCAATCCACCGAATGCACCCACAAGCCCGGAAGCAGCCGATGACTCGCTCGAGCAGACTGCCGAATGCCGCCAGAAAAAGCTGACCAGTCGCCGAACAGGTAAAAAAAAAATACAACAGAGCACCAACTTTTAAGCTGCGGTCACACAAGCGTTTTTCAGAGCGGAAGGAATGCCCATGAGAGTGCACGTTCCTTCATCTCTGACGCCCGTCTGGCCGCCTCACTGAGCGCAGGTAGTCCGCTCAGCGCTACAAAGCGCGATCCTCCATAAGAGGATCGCGCTTTGTAGTCCCGTGTGCGCCTGTTGCAGCTTTTTAAGAGGTGATACATTCATACACACACCGCACATTACTGCAAGTTTTATTGATGTGGTGTATGATGCGTTCATACAGGTCACGTTTTTTTGGGGGGGGGCAGCAATTCATCCATTGCTCCAGGCAGCACAGTGGCTTGGGCCGGCAGTGTAACCAGGTTAGATTTTTATGTAAAAATAAATCTTTTTTTAATGCAGCACTATTATTACGTTTACAACTATAAAGTGAACAGTGATGCGTGATGCTGCGATAACTCACCTCATTTATTTTTTTTGGGGTGGGGGGGGGGGGGGAGTGCGCTCCACATTTCTGTGCCTACAGGCTCCTGAGATGCAAATCCGGCTCTGTCCATAAGTGGAGACTGTGGGTCAGTCACTGCCTCACTTCATTATATTGTTTGGATGTATTCAAAGGACATCACGGCGGGGGGGGGGGGTAGATTATAAATCTTTTAAACTCCCTGTCTTCTCATTCAGCTGCCATGTCTTATCTCAGGTAGCAGAGGCATGACAATAGACCTCCTGCAGCCTTATCTAAACATTCCTTCCTCCACTGCATTAATATAACATTTTTGCACAGAGTTTGCTAAATCGAGGCATCATTGGAAAAAGCCACATAATAGAAACGGATTTTTTTTTTTTTTTTTTTTAAAAATTAACTTTTTCCTTCTTGCATGCAATTACTTCATGCAAAGAAAAAAAACAGCAGCATGTGTTTTATATAGTGGTTTTATTTGTAATGCAGAAGTAATCTAGTTATACTTATGTCCTTTTAAGTGTAGCAGGAAGTTTTTTTAGAGTCACTAATTTTCTCCACCAAGAGGTCTAAGTATGTGCCATCCATATTTTTTGGGGTGCATCAGTAAACGAATACATAAGTGAAAGGTCGGTGTGCACACAATCCGTAAAGTATGTCAGGTCAGAGTGGATTCTTGTCAATGGAGGACCACCAGATCCTCACCCACATGCCATTGGATGACCACCAAACCCTTCATCCACATGCCGTTGGATGATGACCACACCCTTCATTCACATGCCATTAGATGATGACCACCGCACCCTTCATCCATGTCACGGACTGGTTATATTTCATAGCATTTTTTTTTTTACTTAGGAGTTCCTGTCTGCTTACACTTTTATACCTATAAACTTATATATTCATTTATATAGCACCAACAGTTGGGTCTTTAACAAAATTAGGAAACAGACTACAGGTGTTGAGGGTCCTGCTCAGAACTTTAATTGCTTTAGTAAATACTGGAATGATAAAAGTACACTGTGCTCATAGGCAATCAAAAAAACGAGTCTCACTACCTCAAAGACATTGTGGTTTCCTTTGGTATAGTGTTCCTTATGGTTCATAATGTATGAAAATCAATCTCATTTTATACCTATAGGGCTTCCTTCCTGAATGTGGGTGCATATTGGCATAGAAATTCATTTTATAAGCCATCAATATATTTTTCCATCTCGCAATAAATCACATTGTTCCAATCCCACACAGATATGCTTTAGAAATTCACCACCCTACTTGGGTTGCAAAGAGGTTGAGGTTTTTCTATAAGCTTTGCGTGGGAGAAAACCTACATTAGAAAATTGGCTCATGCTGTGTATATGAAGTAGAACATTTCAAAGTGTGCCTGCCATCCCCTTCATCATCATTAAAAAGTTCCTAACTGGTCATTTAAGTTCTATCTTGTGAAGGTCAACCCTCGACTGCAAACAGCGACTCAACAGGAACATTTATGCTTTTTGACAGTTTCTTCGATTTTCTAAATGCTACTTTTGCAGTTCCTGGGGTGAAAATACAAAAGAAAATAAAAATACCTTGTTGCCAAACAAAAGAAGTAGTGTGCCCCATTAAATGTCATTCTCAAGACCTTAAAATGAGTTTTAATGATTCTATCCCCACTAAGCTCATGTGCCACAGCCTGGTTTTCAAAAGGAGTCAACTATTAGGCTCCCGTCAGACGAGCGCAGCGTTCACATCCGTGATGGTGCACAAAAGTACGTCCGTGATAACATGACATAAAGGCCAATGGAGTCCCACAAATGAAGTACGTCCGCACTGAACTGCGGACGCACAACGGCCACAGCAAACGGACGTAAGTTAGGCAAGAACGTTCAACCCCTAGAACGTCCACACAAAGTGCGCTGCGTCCGCAACGTCTGCATAGCTGTGTGTGTGAGTGATGGAACGTGGTCAGACGGACTGCATTTATACGTCCAGCATTTTTCACAGACAAAATGGTTTTGCTTTTTAAATTATTTTCCCTGCTACATCCGTCAATATATACGTCAGTGAAAAAACGGACTGTGTGGCCACTACTGCGTCTTCTGTACTAACGTACGTCCGTACTGCACGAACGAACAGTCCGTAGAAATGACGTTCGTCTGACCCTGGCCTAAGAGGGAGAAGGTGTCCCGAAAATCATAGGTTTGGAAAAAGGGAGAGAAGAATAGGTTTATTTTCCTTGAATGCATATTTTACAAGGAAATTTTTTTTTCATAAATGCCAACATCAGGCTTGCTCAGTAGGGTGTACCCCACTCTTTAATTATTGACATATTTTTATTTGGCATACTAAAGAACAAAAAGGTATCAGGGTGCAATGTGCAAACATAGAATAATAAAAGAAAGCGTCTTAAAAAGAGAAATGGTACATTGGCAAATGCTGTACGGAAGGTAGGTATAAAGGCAGTCGGTGTACACAAGTGGGTTATAGGCAGCCGTTTAAATGACCCGGGGTTATAGCGCAAGGCAGGTGTGACATAGGAAGAAATTCGCAGAATCCCCAAAGGTCAGTGATAGGGTGCAAGATCATGGACAGTCAGGTATCGGAGGAGTGTGGCAGTGGCGATGACTGTTAGCCAGGAGTCCAACCTATTATGCTCCTGATTTCAACCCTTTACTTTCCATCTATACAGTTTACGTTTTTCCTATTTGGTTCATGCTAAAGAGCATGAAAATTAACAGTTTGTGATTATTTATTTTCCAAGTCATAAATGTAACATGTGTGCACATGCAAAATTCTGGGTGAAAAATGGAGACTCTAGACTAGCGTATGTGAGGCTTGCCACGCCCTGGCTCGCCCAGCACTAGCATAGGATTTTCAATTTACTGGCTGATGGTCAATACATTAGCCACCGGTGAAACCGCAAGCGCCCCGAGAGAAGCAGCACATTGCGTAGGTTCGCAAGTTGTATAGAAAAGCTTCAGGGACTTCCACGTTTCAGGAATCCTGAGCTGACTGGAACAAGCCGCGCGTGCCGAGGAGCTATAGGCAAGAGCTAAAATAATTTAAAAAAAAAAAACACAATTGGGCAAATACTGCCATTAGCACCTGTCCAGTTATTTAAGGACATAAAGTGGGAGTGGTGTACTTTTTTAAAATTTGGGTGCCCTTTTAAGAACAATGGAATTATCCACCATCCTCTATTTCTCCAGTAACAGAGGTCATTTAAGGATTCATCTTCCCTTTGTGAGCATGGGGAGGGGGGGGCTGCTTCAGCTCTGGCATTCTGTTTGTCATTTGCAGCTTGTTTTACAGAGAGGCTTCTATTTTCCGAACATTCTCGCATGAGATACTATAATATCAGGCCACCAGAAAGACAGTTACATATATATTGAGGTCCTGTTAAAGTTGATCGGAGACTTAGTTTGGTGGAGGGGAATCGCTTGCTGCACAGAATAGGAAGGTGACAAGATTAAACACTGTGATTCTGTGACCATGAATATGCGGCTGCCAAACAAAGCTGATCATATGCAATGTCTGACTTAAGTAACACAATTCAGGGAAAGCCAGTGATGGACACATGTATCAGTCCTCCACTAATCCTTATAATAATATGTACTGACAGGCTCCAGATGCCAGATCCAAAGCAAGAGCATCTATCAGTTTAGGGAGGATTACCCTAAACTACTTAACCTCCAGTACGTAAATTTACTTCACTGCCGAGCACTGCAACTAGAAAACTAAAGAGATTTCTGGGGAAAGGGCAAATTGATAAAACCGTTATAGGTCATATAGCTATGTTGAGAAATAATATATGCACACAGGATGCAGAGGTTTATTGCACAAGGTTTCCCTTGCTTAATGATACAATCATAATTTGACCAGGACAAGAAATCAAATGTTGCAAATAGAAAGCTAATATTAGAACACTTCAGACATGTATCTCACAGAAACGTAACACTTATGGAATGGGAAGTTTTATATGGCTACAACATGGAAACTTTGTCGCTGACAGTTCTAACTGAAACTACTCAGCATTCATAGAATTAGTCCAAACAGTCCCAAGGCCAACATAAAGAATGCTCAGCAAGTAGGCATCCCTGGGACAACAGAAAGAGATGACGCAGTCCAAAGGTAATAGAAGGCAAACAGACTGCTGTGACCATAGAAATCTGAGTCACAGAAAGGCCAACGAGAATGTTCAGTCCATAAGCAGTCCCAAGGCCAACAGAGATAAAAATGCTTAGGTCAAAAGCAGTCCCAGAGCCAACAGAAAAAAACGCTAAGGTCATAAGCATATACAGGGCCAAAAGACTTAGCAAAAACATTGGAATATTGCCCTAACATAACCAGAGCGGTTGTAAACTTAACTCCATAGTCTATAATGGCTCTGGTCTGTTGAGACAAAGAAACAAAGTCAAAAGAAAGACCACTCAAACCATTGCTAGAAACAAGACCAAAAAAGTAGCCTTCCCATGGCTTTATTTCAGCCACACAGTAATGGTGTAGACGAAACAAAGCTTTGGAAAGCAATAGGCAAAATGATTACATTCTCATGAGCTAAGAGTATAATCATCTCACAAGTATCTCCAAGTTCTTCGACAACATGTTCAATCCATGGTCCACTGCAAGGCTCACAGAGAAACTGCCCAAAGACAGACATATAGATGAAGAAAATGTTAATTTATCGGACCTCCACTCTGCATAAGCATGCAACCAAAACCAAAGTGGGTCCAAATTTACAAAAGGTACAGGACTCAGTGATGCTTTAGGGCAAGCCTACTATTCACATGTTTACACTACATATTCAATATGTATGTTAAAGCACAAAAGGGGGTGGGAGCAGGAATATTAGCAACAATACACATACATTTTACAGAACAGATCCTTCCATAAATAGGACATATGGAAGAGGCTGGAAGGTCAACTGAAATAAAAAATCATCAAGAAGAAACCAGAGAAATATGTTTTTAGATAAAGAAACAAAGTTTTGTCACCCTCAAATATAAATGTTTGGTGAAAAATGTATTTGGTAATTTGCATACATTGCCGTGTTAGCACTGGTTCCTGGTTCTCAAAGTCTTTTGGTATCTGTAGAATACATTGGATCTGTAATGAAAATTTCAGGCAAGACATATTGCAATCTTACATCTTTCCAAGCACAGAAAATTACTACTTAGTCTCAAAGTTAATTAGACAATCTACTATAAAACCATTATGTAGATTAAAGGCTTTAATAGGGAGTTGACAGAATGAATTACAATGCTTGTTGATCAATGAAAACAACTGGCAATTCCGCACAAAATGCCTTTTTAACAGGAAGAAGTTACCTCAGAACATGTAAAATGATTCAAGAAGAAAAGGCATTCAGCAACAACTGTTCAACTACAAATTCCACGATGCTTTGTTGGATTAAAGGCATATACACAAATAATATCAGAATCCAGACTGACATTTTGCAAGAAAAGGGACCCCATCATACAGTTTACAACTTGTCATCCGAACAATCTTTTTTGTATATAGGATGAAAGAATTAACAAATTTAAATAAGCACATTTATATAATTTTAATCTTTTGAACAATCTGTTAACTAGCTTGTTTAGTCCATCCTCCATTTACAAGTGTGACCTATGCACCTTAGGTTTAAAATGTTATGCCAATATTTCTTCCAAAAACAAGCACTAGGTAGTGATGTGGTTAGTAGTACTGTCTAAAAGCAGAGTGACTTTTGTTGATCTTTTATTTTTTTAATATTCCATATATGGCCCTGTAAGTGGGTCGAAGAGAAAGAAAATAAAGACAAAATGAGAAAACGAGAGAAAAAAAATACATGCGTTTGAAAAGTTTTGATCAGTACGGTGCAAAATGGGTCGGTATTTATAGCCAAGTGATTAGGTGCAGCGTTATCTGGGTCACTGTCTGCCTCTTTTTTTAATATGAATACAGAAAAGTCTTACAGCAAAAATAGGATTATAGTTTAAGCATGACAAATATACTGCATCTGACAATTCAACTACTACTTCAGGCTACCTTAGGTTTCACGATAAAGTTTTGCCTTTAGTCACATTTCATTTTTCCCAGCTCAGGCACAGTCTATCCCTATAAGTCACATTGTACCCATCTGTCAGAAGCAATCTAGTATACCAGCACAGATACACTGCACACATCACATATGATCACAATCCCATGACATGGCTCAAGGAGTCAAGCATATACCTTTACAACAAAATCAGACACCACATTCCCATTTATTCCTCAAGCTTATTACATTTTCATATTCCGCAGAGACAGTTACGTGTTCCTACAGGAAGCCAACAATAACGTCTATCCTCTAATCACACATGCAATTCACACGGTAATATGGGTAAATGTAGCCCCTTGTCCCTGCCCACAGAATCCAACATATTTACATATATATATATATATACACACACACACATATATATACACTGTATATTAAACCACCAGAGCTATAGCAGACTCTATAGAGTGAGGTCTAAGGAGGATAGTGGCGTTCAGGCACTTCCACACCCCTGCTCCTCTAGCAGACTGTGGGTCGGACCTATGGACAGTTTATTTGGCAATCATGAACAAAAACTGCAATGAGGATATGTTATGATATCACTGAGGGACAACGGTCCATCATCTGTGGTGCTCAGTATTTAAAGCAGCCAACTCCAGAAATACAGCAAGAAAGCAAATTAAATGGACACTGACCTAAATGGTGCAGTAACGCTTTCCCTACAAATGCTTTTTGTTAAGAGAAAAAAAAAAATTGGATGCACAGTTAACACTTAACCTCTCTGGCGGTCTATTTATTATGAAATTCCCTGTCTGAAAGCGGTCAGTTCCCCCCCCCCCCCCCCGCGGCATCCTGAGTGTGGCTCGGGGTTAAATGTTGGAAGTGGTAACCCCGAGCAACACTCGGGATGCCTCTGGATACATCACCTCTCCCTGCGCTCCCTCAATGTCCCCAGTTGTCTCCTCCGGCGATCGCGACCTCATCACTTCCTGGTTTCCTCCTCGCGAGAAGGAATCCAGGAAGTATGAGGTCACGATCTCCGGAGGAGACTGCAGAGATCAGCGAGGCAGCGCACAGAGAGGTGATGTATACAGACCGAGTGTGTCTCGGGGTTACCGCTCTCAGCAGTGAAATTTAACCCCGAGACACACTCGGGAACACCGCCAGGGAGGTTAAATATGGGGTAAATAGGCAATTTTTAAAACAGTGTACATTTGCTAAAGTTTTATTTCTCATTCATTTTTTTTCTTTACAGAAATATTGCTGGTATAAAATATTATATAGACTCTATATGAAGTCCTTTATTTGGCACAATTTTCAGATGGGGTCTATGTTAATATAAAAAGGCAGAAATGACCTCTGTGTCAAATACAGTAAACGTGAGAGATATAAATTAAAAATGGTCAGGGTTCCTGCTTATGGTGATAGCAACAGGGATGCACCGATACTAGTATCAGGGTCGATACCAGGCATCTGCACGAGTACAGGGTAGCCATCAGATGTGAGGAGGCCCCCCCTAAACTTCCTGAACCTCAAACAGCTTTTCCCCCATTCCAAAACAAAAAACAGGACATGGGAAAAAGAAGGAGGACCAGCAAGGGTAGGAGAAGCCTGAGCCGTGCCAATCAACCAAAGCGAATAGGACCCATATTAAAAACAGACCACATATAATGTACAATCGTCAAAAAACAATGTAAAACCGCACTTTATTGTGATGGCGGGGCCATTTCCTCTTTGTCATAGAGGAGACTTAAGTGTAATAAAATTTATGGGCTTGGAGACAGCTTATTTAAGTTCGAAAGGTGGGACCCTGGATAGGTTACTTCTAAAAAGTGAATGCTTGTGGATCCATCGCCTACAAACACGTTATCCATGTTATTCTGGTCTACCTTGGTCCCTGATACAGGACTGCTGAAAACAAGCGAGATACTAATGGTATGGCGACCCTCACCTATATAAATCGCGATTTAAGCACATGCAATTTCTAAATCGCATATGGCTGCAATTTTATCTTCATTTTAGGGCTGCAGAAATAAACGTGTTCGGCTCCCTGTAAGCTTCCGGCGACATGGAGCCTGGGCGCTCGCCTGGGGGAACCATGCGACGAGCCGCGAGAACGCGGCTGTACATGTGGTTCCCCCTGCGAGCGCCCAAAGCTCCATGCCGCCGGAAGCTTACAGGGAGCCGAACACGTTTATTTCTGCAGCCCTAAAATGAAGATAAAATTGCAGCCTTATGCGATTTAGAAATTGCATGTGCTTAAATCGCGATTATTTTGCGATTGCGATTAATTGCACAGCCCTAATACAGTATAAAATCTGTACGTGAATTAATGGGACATTCATGACAAACTAGAATTAATAAAGATTAAAGAATATACAAAGAAAATTTAATTTTCTTGCTTAAAACTCTGTAATTTCATCTTCTGTGGCCACGCCCCTCAGCTAGGGGTGTTTCGTCAGCTCCTACTTCCTGTATATTCCCCCTCCTCCTCCCCACCCACTACTCCACCCATCAAAGCTTCACATTAACTAGCACAAGCTGTGCACGTGAAACCTTCTGCACGCCCAGAATCTCAGATGGCCAAAACTGAAGAACTGAATATTAGCTATCTCTGCAACTGTGAAAGAAAGACCCCCTCCTGACTCGCTTCCTTGTGCACTTTCATGGTTTACATACGGTCTCAAACTACCTCACACAGTCACTCTCACACTTTTGTGCTGTCGGTCTCTTGCGGGGACATTTCTTCTTGCTTTCTCCTTCTCTCACTACGCTTTTTCTTATGCTCTATCACTTTTTCTTGCTGGCCCTCTGGTTTATTTTGATCTCTGTACCTTTTCTTGCGCTTTTTTTTCCCTGTACCTGTCTCTCTTCCTGTGTGTATTGATTGATTCCCTGTCTCTGCAGTAGTTGGGGGTGAAAGAGTTACAGATTGTAATGGCACTCAGCCCCGCCCTCCCCTCAGCTCACAGTATAGGAGGAGCAACACAGTAGCACATGCTCAGTGCATTTTGTATGCATTCCACAGAATGCACACTGGTTAGATCAAACTGCATCCTGCGGTGGGCATGGAAAACGCCAAGAGAGAGAAGCCGGTAAACATGAAAAAATATCAATTTACTTTCTTTTTATGCCCACTGAATGAGATGACTGGCTCATTCAGCAGGCATTACACATTTTTAAAAAGGCACATTGACAAAGTATGCATGTCCATTTCATGCCTGTATATGGATATTACAATAAACACCTTATATCTGTACTGTACTGGCATTTTCAGCTATTCTAACATTTGAATCTTATCCCTGTACAGTAGAAAGTAACGCTAGACCTCTCACGGGCTGTAATAATGTAACAAACATTACTGCTGCATTGGCTGTGGGATCTGGTGCTGCTTAAAGCATCGCTACAAGGTTGACAGGAGGAAGATCTCACAGAATTCCATTTTTCTACACATGGCACACGAATTTGGCATTAAAAAGATATGCATGTGGAGTTTTAGATTTTTATTTTTATTATATTACAATGTAAAAATAAGAGTATACATATTACTGGGTAGTGAAGGGAATAAGAACCAGCAATTGTATCACATATGTATTATACCATTTAACCCTATACCATTTAATTTTTGCCCCCATGCATGAAAAGGAAAAAAAAGCCATTGTATAGGTTGAAACAATTGCTGCTTCTTAATAAAAGCTCAGTTTGGGTCACACACGCAGATTGTCACATTTATTTGTTTCTGTACAGGGTTGTGTGCACATGGCGTCAGCTACAGTATGGCTATACCCCGTTTTAATGTCAATTCAGATTTGATGAATTGGCTTAAAATAAAAATCCATTAAGCAATTTTGTTTAAAAGGGATCTGCCGAGTCTCCACAGAAACAATCAATGGCTTCGGAGTGGCTGAGCCTCTTCCATATTCATTCAGAATTACAGCAAGTTCTGTGAGTAATGCGAATTCACATCAAGTCCACCAACATTAAAGACCTGCAAGACCTTCGTTCATTAAAATGTATGAAAAAATAATAAACTGTGTAAACATTTAATAAAGGAGATTTTCAACCCTCCAGTCACCGTATGTGAGAGGGCAAAGTACATGTTCATGAAACTCTTCATACCTCTTACCACCTGCACATGGGTGTGGGGTCCAGTGGGTACACAGTGACAGCTACTGTATATTACCGCTGTTGTGGCCGAGTTGTGCTTGTGATCACTTAAATCTTCTTAGTGCGAAGCGTTCACAGGTGATGCCGAGAGTTTGCCTAGAATGAGGTTTTCCCACCATTTCAGCAGGAATATTATAAGACTATGAATACTTTAACCGTCCCCTCTACAACAGAACGCTCTTTCTACTTTATAATTTTCAAGTCAAGCTCATAAAGCCATCTTGCACTTTCGTATAGCATACGATATCACAATTAAATCGCACAAAAGAGCAGTTGTTAGAAGGAAATTACAGACGATATCTCATCAAAGTCTAGACCTTCATAATGCATTCTGGATTTCCATATCTTATCTGTATATTGTATGTTTATCATTTCTCTACTGGATTTATACTGCAATGCACTAAACACTGTAACCTTTGTCTTCTAAAATAAATAGGAAGGAGTGGTGAAAAAAAAATGTACAAGGCCAAAGGCAACAAATTTGTAACGATACAAGTATTCAAGACAGCATCAACGCTTGCACAGTAACATAGGAGACCCTGGTCGCCGTCATTTTCTACCATTTATGATGGACTCTCAGAACGAAAAAACAAAACAGATTGATGACAACCAAATGATGCATGTAATGTAACAATAATGTCTTTCCTTGGCATACATATAAATCGACTAAGGTACATTCAATGATCGTTATTTATTTTCTATTAATGAAAGAAAGGTATCAGGAATTTAATCCAAAATGGTCTTCCCGCTGGACTATGTTCCCGGACTCTTCGTCTTCGGTTTAGCTGGCCATATGTGGCCGTATATTCGTTTGATTTCATGATTTTCCTTTGCATTTTATAATCTTTAAATAAAGAATTTAATATTTTTATTTTTTTTTGTCATGTAATCCCTTGACAACCAAATCAGAAAATGTGTGTCAATAGCTTTCACTAGTTTGCCGGTTGAGAGTATTCCATCTCCAACATTTTTGCTACCTGAGCTCCTAAGCAGTAGTTTAGGGATGCACCAAATGCAATGAAAACTGCAAATATATGCAAAGGTAAACCAACATAGAAAAAGCACACCGTTATGAAATAAGTGGTAAAATAAAAAAAAAACATGGAAGAATCTGATAACAGGGTTTAGTTCAATGTAAAAGGGAAGCAAATAGAAGTGGTCTTTGAGCGTTTCATAAATAAAAGGATACATTGTTCAGATATTTGTTACGTCATGTCAACAGAGGACTCGAGTCATTTTGGCAGACGCAGTGCTAATCACCATATTTATGTCGACGTTCCCAAAATCGTATCATATTGAAGAATAGCAAAAGATTTATCATAGGAGCCAACTGTATGCTTGATTCTGAGGGTGGTGTCTACTTACCCAGAGCTTGGGTCAACTTACTAGAGCCATTTATGTCAAGGGGCTTTCTCCCAACAGAGACGTAAACCTAACGGCTCTGTCTGTTCCTTTAACAGCTCTAGCTGCTGTTCCATTACTGGCTCTTCATTGTATATTAATGAATATGCAAGTTTGCATACTTTGTACAGGAACCAATAATAATGACTGGGGTGGAGAGGGCAGCGTTGCCCACTGCTTCCACTGTCCACATGCAGAAGAAAACTGGGTAGAAATAGTTCCCAGCATTTCCCTGCGTCCCTATGAGAGCTTGTACCGGTTGCACTTTGCTCATGGGATCTTATGGACTCCGGAACCAATACCAATGGCTGCATATCTACCATATGTACAACTGACTTTAAAATATTCCAAGTCGCTACAATACTTGGAATAGAGATGTTAACAGTAAGCTGCAAATGGAGAACATCTGGCGTAAAAGTTAGCCATGTGTGTCATGAACCACGCTGCCGCAAGGCCAAAACCAGCTCTGCTCCATGATATCTTTTGCAGCATCCTTGCTGCAGCACCGCCCTATTTTCCCTCAGGCCTGTTCTGGCTCTGTGTGCTCACACTAATGAGGATGGTGTTTCCCTTCATAAGGGTGGAGTAACCATGGTGCATTGCACTATCATCTGACTTACTTGGCATACATTTCACCTGGAGCATGCTACCTTCCTATGCTACAATTGCTGGCTACTGCAGTTTCCCGGTCTCCTGTGCCCCTGCTACTCTAGTTTACTCCCCGCATCACCTCTTCCCATGATAGACTGCAGGAATTCTCACGCGCAGCCCCCACTCTCTGGAACGCTCGCCCTCGTACTGTCAGCCTACCACCCAACTCACTGACGCAACCATCAATCACTCTCACCTTACAGTCCTCTCCTCCTGTTTCCAACCCCAACCCTCCCAGATTGTGCGTTCCTACGGGAATAGGGCCCTCATCTCCTCCTGTACTGTTTGTCAAATGTTGTTCAATGTATTGTAACCCTGTCTATACTGTGCTTATTGTACAGCGCTGCGGAATATGCTGGTGCTTTATAAATAAAGAATAATAATACTGTCAGCCCTTTTCCTGTCCCCCCTCTCTCGTCTCACATAAGTCTCCTGCTCTATTACCCTAATTGTCTCCCTGTGTTTGTTCCTCCCATACAATACCTCCTCAGTCAGCTCCATTCCTGCTGTCTGTGACTACAATAAGATTTATCAGCTGCATATTGGACTCATACACTCTTCCCGTGCCAAGATCGTGACAATTTGAGAGCAGTTATCAATGGGTTGGATGGAATAGGACCAGAGGCAGCTCTACAATTAGGCGACCGCCTAAAGCCTCACTTGGCTAGGAATCCAACCCTATGTTTTTGGTAGCCAGGCAAAGTTTTGTTTATAAATCTATGTATAATAACTCCAAGACTCCTAGTAGTTTTATCAAACCAGCCGAAAAACGTATTATATAGTTACGCCGCTGAAAAAAAGGTGTGCATCCATCAGCTTTCACACATCATCTTCTGCTGTTGATCCAAAACAAGACAAATCTGAATAGCTTTCCAATTATAAAAAAATTCCTTCTGGGTCCCAGAATGGCGGTCAGATTTCTGCTTAGATAAAGAAGCTATAGGATATAGGAGCTGAGCATTATACCCATTTATAAAGCACTAAAATGTTCTGCGGTGCTGTATAAAGACAAAACTAAATTAACAAATAATTTTATCACACTGAAAACAGGATCATCTGAGCTTACTATCAAAGAGAAGTGGGGTGACACATGGAGGTGAGGGTAAAATGAGCACGAGAAGAAATGGAATGCATGGGGCCTGTGTGACAGAGCAGGAAAGGTGGGGGAAACTAATGCCGTTTCTAAAGCAATGTGTTTGTAGAAATACATTCATAGGGATAGATTAAATTCCTCGAAAATTTTAACTAACATTTTTCTTGTGAGATTGGCTTACAGCATCTTTTAAAATAAACATGGAGAATTTGCAGGTGTCAAGAGATTTCCTTTGACAAAAGGTGGAACCCAAACCAGCCAGCCGTCCAGAATACATATTTTTCTACCCGGTATTCAATTATCTAAACAAACTTGAAAAGACCTGCAGGAAACTTATTTGTTTTACTCGCTCTACAACACACTAACATGTCGCGCTCAGTCTGCCTTGTCGGATCTTGGCTGATTGACAACCCGAACTATATGAAGAATTTGAAATAAGACGCGGAGAAGCCTTTATTTCACAACGAAGAAGGATTTTAACATCTGGACCCAAAATAAATGCCTTGCATGAATATGCATTTTTCAAAAATGTTTTTTTTTTAAACTATGAATACACCAGAGACAAATCGGTTGCAGCTGAACTTGGTCATATTTCAACAAAACAGAGAAATTGTAGTCTTCAAGATACAAATGGGCCAATCTATGCTTGATTGTGCATAATCAACAAAAAGGACGAGCAAAGTACCTTCACCAAAACAACCTTCCCAATCTGTTTAATAATGTATGAAAGGGCACAGAAGCCTAATTGGTTGTAAAAGGCTTTAGCAAAGATAAGAGGCATAGAACAGTGAAAATAAATATATTCAATAGTGATCTGTGGACATCTGTATTTATGTAAACTACATAGGATTCCTATTGGTTTTCCTGGGAAGCATTTTAAATCGATACTATAGGGTTAAAAAGGCGAGTGCTGACCAGAGAGGTTTAATACTCAAACACCCCTCTCATATTAAAAGGGATACTGCATTAATAATAGAGTTCCTTTTTTTGCCCTTATAAAATATAGTCCAGAGGCAGTCACCAGCATCTGCTCATTTATTTTTTATACTATGTGATTTTACTCACCTTTTGTCCCTCTGTGCACCCTGCTCCTCCTGTTCAGCTCAGGGACTTCTGAACCTGGTAGAAAAACAAACACATAGGGTAACACCTTAATAAATATTTTAACCCTATAGCGCCAATTATTATTCACTCACAAGATTAAATTTGATTGCAGGCACATCATGAAGCATAAAACACACGAATTCTTCGCATGTGTTCCTTAAAAAAAAAATTTTTAAGGAACAATTATTGAAGAATGTGTGTGGTTTATGCTTTGTGATGTGCCTGCAATCAAATTTAATCTTGAGAGTAATTGGCGCTACATGGCTAAAATATTTATTAACCACCCCGACGGTTATCCCGAGTGTGTCTCGGGGTCAAATTTCACCGCTGAAAGTAGTAACCCCGAGCCACACTCTGGCTGAATACATCACCTGTCCATGTGCTCCCTCGCTGATCTCTGCAGTCTCCTCCAGCGATCGCAATGTTTTACTTCCTGGATTACTTCCCGCGAGGAGGGAACCAGGAAGTATGAGGGTCGCGATCGTCGGAGGAGACAGCTGGGGACATCGAGGGAGCGCAGGGAGAGGCAATGCATCTGGCGGCATCCTGAGTGTTGCTCGGGGTTACCACCTCCAGCATAGGAATTCAACCCCGAGCTACACTTGGGATACCACTGGGGGGGGGGGAAGCTTTGGGACATGAAAAGTGGAAATAAATAGACCGCCAGGGAGGTTAAGGTGTCGCCCTAGGTGTTTGGTTTTCTATTATAGACACCTGAAGTGCTTTACTTCTGAACCTGAGTTTTACTATGCAATATGCCCTCTGAAATTGTGCACAGCTACGAACTTGTGCATTTTACGTACACAGGATCAGTTGCGCCTGCACAGAATGATTGATAATAGGCAGCCGATGGATGGGATCTGTGCATGTGTGGGCTGCTCCTAACACTCGCCATCACACGTTGTCTCAGAGGGCGATTACAGCATACTCTCTGCATGCTGATGTCACTAGTGCCCGATTTGGTGACCGGCAGCTGGAAAATTCTAAATCCCTGCTAGTGACACTGGGTGGGTATGGGAAATACCTCCACTTCACCCAGTGTTTTCCCCAGATCAGGGATATGAGGGGAGGGAGTGGGGGAGGGAGACTCTAGCTTTTTAAAGTGTCCAGAAAATGTAAAGTCGTCAGGATGAGTAGAGTGAACCTTAAAGTGAATTAATTTTAGAGTGAATTAATTCCACCTGAATCCAGCGATGGCCTTCCCGTGTGCTGGTCTGGACAAGCTGTGACTCCTCCTCAACCAAGGTGAGGTCAGGCAATCAAGTGTCATCTTGACAATACAGTGGCTCTGAATGCGAGTAGCTTATAATCAGCCAAGTGGTCCTGAAGGTCTCAAAGTAGCTGGCCCATCACCTGCAGTGCATTCAGGAGGGATGATGGAGCGTTCAGATGAAAGTAGTGTCTTGTTCACCGTGGAGACATTTTGTGGAAAAGGCGAGTGTCACGGAACCCTGTGCTCAGAGATTGTGGACTGTACTAAAACCTCACTCCTCTGCTATTCCCCTCATGCAAGCCATTTGTCGGTTTATGTTTTATTGTTAAAAGTGATGTTTTGTTGACTTTCCCCCAGCAGAACATAATCCAAATGCCTTTAAGCCTGTCCCTCATGTTCCCTGCCATCAGGGGAAGCCTGGTTTTGAAACTCCAGCCAATCCCACTCCAGGACTGCACAGCATTCATTTTAATGGAAACATCTGCAGAAACTTTAAATTCCCTTTGATACAGCAGGGTACTCTTTTGGGGTTAGGGTCCCCCTCATGGGAGCTACTGTTCGTGATTTTCAGGAGGGAGCTCCATCGGGAACCCACGTTGCTGAGCCTTTCTTGGCCCCAGGATGTCAGGCAGCAGTGACCATGCAGCATCAGCTGGGGGTAACTGCTACACGCTGCCATCCTTGCCGCTGCTCCCCTGGAATCACCCCCAAACAAGGACCCGTGCTCTGTATGACTGCAGTTACAGTTATTTGTAAGGCACCACCTAGTTCTGCAGTGCTGTACAATGGGAGAGACAGAATAACCAATATACATACAAGTTAAACACATAGAACAGTATCAGGGAGGACCCTGCTCAAGAGCTTGCACTCTGAGAGCAGGCTGAATGGCGGTGCCGGGATGTCTGGGGGGGGGGTATGTTAACATAGAAAAATGTCGGCAGATAAGAACCTTTCGGCCCATCTAGTCTGCCCAATTACATGGATACTTTACCTGGATTTATCTTTTGTTTAGGATAGCCTTATGCCTATCCCATGCTTGCTTAAATTCAATTACTGTTTTGGCCTCAACCACTTCTACTGGAAGGCTGTTCCATGTAACCACCCCCCTCTCCGTTAAATAATGCTTCCTGATGTTACTTTTAAACCTTTGCCCCTCTAATCTAAGACTATGTCCTCTTGTTTTGCTACTTTGTTTCCGTTTAAATATACTCCCTTCTTCTACCTTGTGGATTCCCTTTACGTATTTAAATGTTTCTATCATATCTCCTCTGTCTCGTCTTTTTTCCAAGCTGTACATGTTAAGATCATTAAGCCTTTCCTGGTAACTTTTCTCCTTCAAGCCGTACACCATTTTAGTAGCCCTTCTCTGAACTCTCTCTAAGATGTCTATATCCTTCTGGAGATACGGTCTCCAGTACTGCACACAGTACTCCAAGTGAGGTCTCACCAGTGCTCTGTACAGTGGCATGAGCACTTCCCTTTTCCTACTGCTAATACCTCTCCCTACACAACAAAGCATTCTGCCAGCATTTCCTGCTGCTCTATTACATTGACTACTTACCCTTAGATCCTCTGAAATAATAACCCGTAAATCCCTTTCCTCAGGTGTTGAGGTTAGGACTGTATCAAATATTCTATATTCAGCCCTTGGGTTTTTACGTCCCAGGTGCATTATCTTGCACTTATCCACATTAAAACTCAATTGCCACAGCTCCGACCATTTTTTTAGTTTACCTAAATCATTTGTCATTTGGCTGATCCCTCCAGGAACGTCAACCCTGTTGCAAATCTTTGTGTCATCAGCAAAAAGACATACTTTTCCATTAATACCTTCTACAATATCACTAATAAAAATATTAAAGAGAATGGGTCCAAGTACTGACTGTTAACTGTTCTTATCGGATTCTGTATCAAATAAAAACAGGCCATGTGAAATGGCCAGTGATTCTGCTTAACCCAATATGACCAGCGTCATCTGCTTATTGGGAGAAATTAAGAAGTGGCATTGACTCAGTGCTGCTGGCTGAAGGGAGAATCTGGGAACTGGCGGAGGTGAATGAATCACGGCGGCCGAGGGAAAATATCGGACCTCGGTATTCGTAACAGTGAGTAGGCCTCAGAATCGGCTGCTTCCATTATCATGGGTGCTGCTTGGACCTGAAATGAACATATGTATCGCATATCTCCATTCAGTGTGGGATGCCATTTTCAGGATCCGAGATTTTGATTGATCCAGTCTCTGTGCTTTTCTGGTCTGAGTTGTCATTAACATGGGACACGGGTAGCTGCAGGCCACTGGCCTCAATTTCCAGAGATCGGGAGATGAAAACAAGCATCAAAGTGCATGTTATATTGCCCGAGTCCAATGAAAGCAAAATATCTGCATGACAGAGGATAAAAGAACTACTTAAACGCCAGATTTTCTTGGGAGCCTGTGGATATGATGGCTGGTCACTTCAGCGGTAATACTCCACCCCTATTAAACTGAATTTATACTTTATGTACAAGGAAGAATTGGAGAATTAAGACAATTTGCTCTTGGTTAAAGGGAGTACCTGTCAAGTCACAGCTGTTTATCTTGACTATACTCCAAACATAGCCGAATCTTTAATGAACACTAGATGCAGCCATATCTCCCACTTCAAAGAAAATGGGATTTTCAGATCGCAATATAAACCTATATTTGCCACCTATCATTAAACACTGAATTAAAGTGAACAGATCATATTCAAAACAATGTCTGATCTTTTTAAAGAGCATAAAATGATTTCTCTACCTGGTGCAGAGTTAGAATATGAGGGGGGATTAAAACTGCCCCCTAGCTGTTTAATGTGTGTAATTGTATGACAAGGGCACAGCCTCTATGTAAATAGATTAGTGAAAGGAGAAAGCTTGCGCCCCCCCCCCTGTGCAGGCCAATGTGCTGGTGTCCCTGGCCTTAGCACTCTGCATGGGGACATTCTGTGGACTTTGTGGAGGAAAACAGAATCCAGGAGGTATATCCCCCCTTCAGGACTTTACAGTCCAGAATGCAGATATCTAAAAGCATGAGATTTTTGTTCACCTAAAGACTAACATAGGATTGGGGTAAGGATTCCTGCAACAACAACTCTTTAGACCACAACTATTCTATGATTTACGACTACAAAGGAGGTGTTGCTAGTAAATCGTGCCTTGAAAATAAAACAAGGCAAGTGCCAAGAAAAGAAAAAAATAAACTTTAACATGAGTGTTTAGAATATTGAAATGGGTTGCATTATTAGGAGTTGGTGGGAGTATGGCTGTTAAATGGCTGTGGCAACATTCGACACGCTGGGGCTGGGCCAACGTTAAAACAAGATTTCATGGAAACTTTCAGGATCCCAGCCTGGAATGTGTCCTTGTAGGCAGATGACCCTAAAGATCCCGGAATCTGGAAATCATTTCAACCAAGCCAGGGGAAATCAGCTCATTTAAAACCCGCCATGACCGGCTAGTGTTAGAACGAACTGTCCACTGATGGGGAATGTCTCCAGTCAAAGAATTGTGTAAACACATGGAGGCTAATCGGGTCCGTAAATAGTCTATTTACTAATAGAATCCTCACTGCAAACAACGGTTACTCCAGGGTCACCTTTACGGTAACATCAAACAGATCTTCTGCAACAGTAAAACAGCAGTTAACAAAACCTTAAGGAAGTCATAGATCCTCAGAAAACAACAATTTGCTCAATCAGGGTAAAGAGGCCTGTACATATCTGAGACCTTCATACATCTTGATATTTGCAAGAGTTGCTCAGAGGGTGCACAATCTATTCTTTTATATGAACACCAATAACGGACAAAGGGGTGGCGTGGGGGTAATGCCGTTTCAGGGTATGCGGCTGGATCTTCTTATTGGTGCAAGACAAATTTCAATTGCAAGAGCCAGTAAGGAAATAAATAAATAAGATTTGTCTAGACCTGACATAGAACAAAATACACCAAAGTTTGTCTTGCTAGCTGAATTTCTAGAGAATCAATAGGACGACAATTTTTCACCATGTTTTTCCGCCTTCGAAAACCCTGTGACTCCATATAGAAGCAAGCACTACATAGAGCCGGGCGTTGCATCCTAGTCCAGGGCTTGTTAATCCACTGGCTCCTACATTTTTTAATTACCTTCTGAAAATATATACAAAATATGTAGTTTGCGCCACTCGTAAATATTACTGACTGCAATATTGGTCAATTCCTGTCCTAGTGATGTATGGGATCTCAAAAACAGCCACATGGGTTGCAGTGTCCTGCAAGAGTGGCCATCCATAGGTAGGTATAACATCAACCTATTATCAACAGCACTATAAAAATACATAACTGGTACCCACGTTTGATACATCCAGATAAAATAGATAGGAGACTTGCAACAGATACTGGTTTTCTGTAGGACTTTAATTTTCAGAGCTTATTCTATAAAAAAAACTGGAAACGTTTTTTATTACAATGTTAAATAAAATATATTCTATCAGTATGCATATACTAAATAAAACCCTTAGCTAAAGTGGCCAAGAGTGCCTCTCAATCGAGGTCAATAACAAAAAGTCCCAATTCCAAGGATCCTGCGGCTCAATAACACCCTCCATTCAAGTGGCCCACAGAGAAGGAACGGCTATTGACATTGTGAAAAAATCCAACGTTTGCCAAGTTCACTACTAAATATTAGCACTGAAACGGAGGAAGAAAAAAAGGAAATGGACATTCTGTATCCAGTGAAAATCTCTGGCGATGACCCAGCTGATGAAATCGCATGGCCCTCTCATTCATTCCCTTTCACAGAATGACAAATCCACAGGGAGCTGAAGAATAATGAAGTAGTTGGAAGCGGCGCAAACATCATCCGGATGCTTTTCACCGCAGGGTAAAAACAAACAGCTGGAAAATTTTGTTTCCAAACAGATTATGGGGGCTGAAAAATGGAACAAAATGCATATTTTCAAGTGTTTGAGATTAAAGGAACAGTACACGGAGAAAAAAAAGGCAAAATTATACATTGTTGATTTGAATTGTTTGGTTTTTCATGGGCAGTTCATAGTCTCGAATGCCAAGCCACACACTCAACACATACAACCGGTTTTATTTCACAAGGGTATTTATTTTCTTCTGTCAAGACTAAACTGTGTTCCCCATCATAAACCATTTTTGCCATGAACACATTTCTATAAACAGATACAGGAAAGGCAAGTCACGAGCAGACTGAAAGAAAAGGAAACTATAAAACCAAGCTAACAGAAACGGACAATAAATCAGTGGTAAACAAATCTAGAAAAACTATTTTCATTTAGTTTTGAAAGAAAATAAAGCATGGTGTTTATTATG
The DNA here is from genome assembly GCA_009667805.1 of Leptobrachium leishanense. Classification (NCBI taxonomy): domain Eukaryota; kingdom Metazoa; phylum Chordata; class Amphibia; order Anura; family Megophryidae; genus Leptobrachium; species Leptobrachium leishanense. The sequence continues at coordinate 311,618,942 of CM019064.1, forward strand.
TTATGGGTTCACTTGTACTTCCCAGGTGTACCTTGCCAGCAATGTCACATCAGCAGGTGAACATCATATTGTTCTTTAACATCAAAGTGATATCTCATCCGTTGATGAGATATTGTAGTTAGAACTCTTCCCAATCTAGCAGCAGGTGCAGCCATGTTTCACCATCCATGAGAGGAGCTAAGTAGGCGCCATTGTGCAGCTGTGCACAATTATTGTCACTTTCACCAGGGAGGATCAATCAGACGTACAGACCAAATGAAAGGGTGTCCTCAGAGTTGTCTCTCCCCCTCCAGCATGCCACAAGTACGTGAGGGACAGCAAATACTTTAACAGTGAATAATTCCTTTTTTCCAATTTTATGTGTCAGGAGAATAATGCTAACCACACAAAGGGAGCAAATCCCTGTAAAACGAGCTCAACTTATTTGGAGCATAACAAAGTGTCACCACTTTAACAATCTAATCAGAAGGGAAATACAAACTGTAATAAAACGTAATACTTCCTCGTGAGAAAGCGATAAGCTCACTGAACAGTCACATTACGTCATCGTGCCAGCATTACTTGGCAACAGAAAGAAACTCGTGTTCAGCTGAAGAGATGATCTTTGTCCTGTACTTCCGCTGCATGTTACTTTATCTCCGTTGTCAAGACGCAGACCATGGTTTATCGCCAAGTCAGTGGTTGTTAACTCCTGGGTGAGGACAGGAGTCATTTAATTGGATCTTCAGTAATTGGAATGGTCAAACATTACTAGTCAAGCTCAAGGCAAGAGACCACAAACCGGTGACACTGCTTCCCCCAGAGAACCAAGACTGATAACTAACTGTATATACAGGCATGTGCTATGGTGCAGGAGGTCCGCTAACCTGTGTTCATGCACACCCTGACTCAGTGGCCAAATTCACTACAACTCTAAACAGCCCAAACACAAGATGACGCAGAAGGTGCTGGCATGAAAAGATATGAGAGATCCCTCATGGGGGGTGGGAAACACTTTAAATCAGTTCCATTTGGTTTTCTGTAATTAGGTACATGATGGTTTAACAAAATAATTGCTTTGCCCCAATCTGGTCATATCACAGGCTGCAGTAACAGTCCTACAAGCATGTATTTCTTACTTTTCTTGTGTCCAGCTCTCATATTACACTGGCAGTGCAACAGTTAATGGTTTATCCATCCTTTGTTGTTCCTGTGTTTCTAGTTTTATCCGCCTCTTAAACCTTAAGAAGGGGAGGAATCTTTGCCTTTTTTTAAGTTTAAATAGGGTAAAAATATGTTACCCGGCTCCCACCATTCAGATATGGGAAAATTTTCCAAAAGGAGCTGATCCAGTGACCTTTATAAATATGAAAACAAACTGCTAAAATACACAGATCAAGCGGATAACGTGGGGCCGCTGCATATGCACAGATTACAGGAAAATCCCTGCTCGGTCACTGGTGACCAAATAAACGACGATCACTCCGAAAAGGGCAAAACAGCATGAGAATGAAAAAATAAAATCAAGGAAACGCAGTAACTTGTTCTTAGGTATTAATGAGGTTTTAGGTCACATGTGCCATTGCCAATTCAGAATGAATGTGCATACGAGTCTGATGTCACCAAATGACCAGAAGAATCTAAATGGCAGGCATATTTTGCACGTCATCATGTAACACCAGATGGTCATTTCAAACTTTGTTTTGGGTCACGTCAAACGGTGTAGCCGATAGCAGTGGAATGTTTATGCCGGCTATTGATTACGGAGATGTAGTGTATGCAGCCGCCCCGCAAACACACCTTCATAAACTTACTACACTGTATAACTCATTCTGCCGCTTTGCGCTACAATGTAACTACATGACCCACCATTGTGACATGTTAAAACAGCTAAACTGGCCATCGCTAGAATCCAGACGCACCCTTCACCTTTCCAGCCTGGTGTTTAAGAGCATCTCTGGGAAGCTGCCACCCTACCTGAATAGACTGCTTCCCCCAGCAGCTCCCTCATCCTATAACCTCCGATCCAGGACCAGCAAAATACTTGCAATACCACAATACAAAAAGACAGTGGCTCGGTCCTCATTTTCCTACAGAGCACCACAATTATGGAATAACCTCCCAGACACCATCAAATCTTCCACCAGTCTTAAGTCACTCAAAATTTCCCTATTAACATACCTCAATACAGAATGCACCTGTAAACATGTAACCTAGTGACTATATTTCCTACATATTTATTTTCTGTTAATCTGTATATTTGTGTTGTTAATATCTTACATTTACAGAAATACAAAGTAATACAATGTAACACTTCAATGTACTTGAACCCAGGACATACTTGAAAACGAGAGAAATCTCAATGTATCCTTCCTGGTAAAATCCTTTATAAATAAAATAAATAAATAAATAAAATAAAGTGGCATTTGGATTACACTTAAGCTGCGGTCACATGACCGTACTTGAAAGCGGAAGAAACGTCCGTGAGAGTAAACGTTACTTCCACTCTGATGCCCGTGTGGCCACCTCGCTGAGCGCAGTTAGTGAATCCTATGGAGGATCGCTCTTTGTAGCCCCGTCCTACGTCCGTTGTAGCTTTTTGACAGAGGCTTTCAGCAAGTCCAGTGGTAGCTTGTGCAACTAGTGCACACGCTACACCGTGTGGCCTTCCCCGTCGAGCCATCACAAAGCTGTGAAGTACGCGGCTTTATTTTGCCGTCTCTCGCTGTGCATTTTATTTTTTACTATACCTGTCTCTTGCTCCCTGTGTGTATTGATTTCTGTCCTTCCCTGTCTCTGCAGTAGCTGGGGGTGAAAGAATTACAGATTTGAAAGGCACTCAGCCCCGCCCTCCCTTCAGCTCAGCTCACAGTGGAGGAGGGAGGAGGAGCAACTCAATCACACATGCTCAGTGCGTTTGTTATGCATTCCCCAGAATGCACACTGATTGTAATTTCAGTGTGCCTCCTGAAGGTGGGTGTGGAAATCATCAAGAAAGAAAAGCCGGTAAATATGAAAAAATATCATTTACTTGCTTTTTAGGCCTTCTGAATTAGACTACTGACTCATTCAAAAGGCATTGCACATTTTTAAAGGAACACTGAAAAAGCATGCATGTCCCTTTAAGGTTTTGGGAGATAACAGACTGAATCCATGAGTCGAGCAGTCATGGGATCAGACATCACGCAAAACAAATCCACATAAACATTGGCTTTCTGGTCAATTGGATAACTGGTCATGTCTTGCTCGACAGGGAAATAACTCCACATTTTTAAAGCTTTACAAACTGTGAATAGATAAAATTGGAACAATTGTGTTTTGTTTCCCATGGGGTTATAGGGATAAGCACAGATTACCTTTTTTTTCTCTTATGTTTTATACATGTTACTGGGCTGGATACGTCAGGTTGTTGCAGTCGCCCCAGTAGGCAGTGGCGGAAGTACCAGGGTCGCAGCGGTCGCAGTTGCGACCGGGCCCTGGCATTCCGCCACTGGAGGGGGGCCCGGCGCCCTCCGCCAGATTCCGGCAATCAGTGCCGGAATCTGGGAGCCGCACGCTGGCTGTCCCTCTCCCTGCGAGCGGCCACTGACATGCAGCTTGGCTGCTCACGTGGGATAGGAACCACCTGACCAGCGCACGAGATCCTCTCGCGAGACCTCTGATCAGATCAGGTGGTTTCCGGCGAGCGGCCAAGACGCATGTTTCCAGCGGCCGCTCGCCTCAGAGGAACGGAACGCCGGCAGAGCCTGCCAAGAGCTGGGGGGCCCTTATACCCATGAGCTGGGGGGCCCTTATACCCATGAGCTGGGGGTACATATCCATGTGAGAGCTGGGGGGCATATCCATGAGCTGGGGGGCATATCCATGAGCTGGGGGGCATATCCATGTGAGAGCTGGGGGGGCATATCCATGAGCTGGGGGTGCATATCCATGAGCTGGGGGGCATACCCATGTGAGAGCTGGGGGGGCATATCCATGAGCTGGGGGGCATATCCATGAGCTGGGGGGGCATACCCATGAGCTGGGGGGCATACCCATGTGAGAGCTGGGGGGCATATCCATGTGAGAGCTGGGGGGCATATCCATGAGCTGGGGGTGCATATCCATGAGCTGGGGGGCCATACCCATGAGCTGGGGGGCCATACCCATGAGCTGGGGGGCCATACCCATGAGCTGGGGGGCATACCCATGTGAGAGCTGGGGGTGCATATCCATGAGCTGGGGGGCATATCCATGAGCTGGGGGGGCATATCGATGAGCTGGGGGGCATATCCATGAGCTGGGGGCCATACTCATGAGCTGGGGGGCATACCCATGTGAGAGCTGGGGGGCCATATCCATGAGCTGGGGGGCATATCCATGTGTGAGCTGGGGGGCATAACCATGTGTGAGCTGGGGGGCATAACCATGTGTGAGCTGGGGCGGCATAACCATGTGTGAGCTGGGGCGGCATAACCATGTGTGAGCTGGGGCGGCATAACCATGTGTGAGCTGGGGCAAATCCATGAGCTGGGGCAGTATGAATATATATATATATATATATATATATATATAATATCGGGGGGGATATACATGTGAGCTGGGGGCATTTTTATATGGTCTGTTCTTATTGGAAAGCATCACATGACATTAAAGAAAAGTATCGGTACTCGGTATCGGTGAGTACTTTTAAAAAGTATCGGTACTCGGTCTTAAAAAAGTGGTATCGGTGCATCCCTAGGCAATACTATCTTTGTTTTATTTTGCAGTGAAAAATAAGTAAAAATACATAGATTTTTTTTGGGGGGGGGCCCTTCGTGGATTCTTGCACCGGGGCCCTCAGGTTTCTAGTTACGCCACTGCCAGTAGGGCTCAGACGCGACACCATTTTCCTGCATGTATGTATATTTTGTCGTGTTTCCAGCCAAGTCATCCTTGCAGCGGTCCCGTATCGTGGTTTTGTTTTCAAACCAAAAGTGGAATTTTTCTGGGGGGGTATAAAAGAAAACCGAAGAGTTGGGCTCATGACTGAGAAACAGCATGAGCGGATATGGTCGCTCAGGGAGCAGCTTTTTGGCTTCATTAGATAGGACTCGCCATACTGGAGGTGCCTTGGCGTGGCAGACGGGCTTAAAACTTCAATGGCCATTCAAGAAAGCAAAAACCTCTAATTGTGTCGTTTCCCATGGTGTTATAAGGATAAGCGCTGAGGACATCTTATCTTCTGTTTTATACAGGTTACTGGGTACGTCTGGTTGTTGCAGGCCCCCCCCCCCGGTAGGGCTCAGGCGCAACACCATTTTCCTGTATCTGTCTATAATGGGAACAATATCTAAAATTTGTATGAAAATACAGATGTAATAATCCTCCATCACAATCTCTCTGCTATTTTTCACGAGACAGCCTCGTATTGTAGAGTCCTGTCCAAGGTCTCAAAGGGCCACATGTTTAGTTTATAAAATATTTTACTCTATATAGGTCACTGGATGCATCCATTTTGTGATCTTGCGTGCTGTAAAACACATGCTGCTTTTTTTCTTCTTTGTGTGAAGTAATTGCATGTAAAAAGAAAAGGTTAATTTAGGTATTTTATCTGTGTTCCAGTTTCAGGATTTTTCCAATGATGCAACATTGACCAAAAGCTTTGCTTTGTGGCTTGTTTAGATAAACTGTAGATACTGTACATACTGTACCACCCTTCACCTCAATAATAACTGGTAATGTTCTCCAGGCTACCGGAGATAAGAGCTGGCAGTTGAATGAGATATGCGAGGGAGCTTAAAAGACTTTGGATCTACTCCCTGGTGATGTCCTTTGAATACATCCCACACAATACAATGATGCGAGTTGGCTGCCTGACCCATAGACTCCATTATATGGCCAAAACCACACAGTGAGGACCAAGTGAAGTAACGATACGAAGGGCGGGGGGCGCAGAAGTTTACAAAAAAAAAAAAGGATTACAAAATGGATGCACCCAGTGACACATAGCTTACATGTACTTCAAGAAAATATTTTACTCTATCAGCAACATAAAATAAACCAAATAAGAAAATTTAAATTTTTCGGTGGTAGTGGCGTTTTAATTCAGGAGCGAGTTGGCCACAACTCTTTAATCCTTATGGTTCACAGCAGGGATAGAGTATCTAATAGACTAGTGTTCAGCAATAGAGGGATGGGATTGAGATATTATAGATTACTTGTACATTACAAATAAAAGTACTTAAAAATACTTTATAAAAGACATGCTACTATTTTTTCTTCGTCTGAAGTAATTGCATGTAAAAAAGGAAAAATACAATTTAGGCATTTTATTTCTGGGTTCCAGTTTCTGTATTTTTCCCATGAAGCAACATTTACCAAAAGCTTTGCTATGTGGCTCTTGTTTATTTAATCTACAATATCTACCAGTTAAGGAGGTGGAGGTGGGAATGTTTAGATAAGGCAGCAGGGGGTGTATTGTGTGGTGTAGACTACTTGAGATAAGAGATGGCATCTGAATGAGATACGACAGGGAATTTAAACTACTCCTAGTCTACCCCTGGTGATGTCCTTTGAATACATTCCACACAATACAAGGTCATTCGGCTGCCTGACCTACAGACTATTATATGGCCAAAACCACGAAGTGAGGACTAAGTGAGGTAAAGATACGGGGGGGGGGTGGCAGTTTACATCACAATTGATCACACAATGGATGCACCCAGTGACCCATCTACAGCAAAATATTTTCTTAACAAAACATACAAATGAAAAATAAGGCACATTAAGATATCAGCAACATAAAATAAACAGAATAAGGACATTTCATTTTTTGGTGTAGTGGCCCCTTTAAGAGTTAACAATCCTGAATGGGAGGACCTCTGCAAAAGAAAAGCAAATTGTTGCTGAATGAACCACTGAAACGTATAGAAGATATGGTCAAGAAGCTATTTAAAGCACAGCTCTGGCTGTTTTGTGTCAGCCACATTTTTTCCCCATAACGCATCTTATCCTCACATACACTGCAAGATTTTTCAAGGTTGAACATTAAAAGCTGGGACTAAATAAAAAAATAAATAAAATCTATTAACTTTTTGAACCGCCGGTTGAGGTGCTGATTTTATTTACAAGACATCAAAGAAACCAGAGAATCTGTCGATTTCTTCTATAATCATTCTTTAAGACGAGCGCTACCCTCATTAGTACTGTATAAGAGACCTCGCCAGGCAGGCTGCTCACACGAAAGATTTGCGGTGAGAAGTCATTAGTTGGCATGTTACGTTGCGTGGCGATATGATGAACAAAAAAATGTTAAAAGCCGTTGTATTCACCATATGTTTTCCATAGTAATCCAGATGACTGATTAAGATCACTTGAATGTGAACACAAAGAATATCTGAGATTTCGTTTCCATCATGTTTTCCAATTTGGAGGTTTCAGTTTTCTGGGTCTTAGATTTCACGGATATTGCTGTAAAGTCATCACTGCGTCCTGTTGTACAGCACTTTTTCTCAAATACACACCTACATTGGTTTTGGTACGTTTTGGAAATTGACCCAAAAATACACTGAAAGAACACAGATTTATAAGAATTAGAAAACACACCCTGTAAAACAGGGATCAGCAACCTTGGCCCTCTAGGTGTTTTGAAACTACATCACCCATGATGCTCAGATACTCTTTGTGGGAAATGCAGTTCCAAAACATCGGGAGGGTCAGGATTGCTGAGTCCTGCTGTAAAAGGTCCATGTCACACTTTCAATTAGTTATGAGCCAATTTTCATATAAAACACTGAAAGAGACATCTTTTAACTATTCCAATAGAAAAGACATTGGAAGAAAAGCAAGAGAGAGAGGTCCATTTAGAGGTTTTGGCACGCTCTTTGTTCTGACATCACTAGTGACCGATCTGGTGATCGGCAGCTGGGAAGTTAAAAAATCCTGAGCTGCTGGTGACACTGTGTGGGGTGGATGAAACTCCACTTCACCTAGCGTTTTCACCAGATTGGTGGAGCGGGGGGGACTCCTCACATCCTGACCACATTATAACAGTAAAGTGGTCAGGATGAGTAGAGTGCCCCTTTATGAGTGTTTAAAAATTGAATATAATAGTGAAGATTTTGCACAGTCCATCAAACAATGTTTCGGCTGATAACCTTGTCTTTTTAGGCCTATGGCTTGAATAGCTGCAATAACAGTAAATATGCCTTTTTGGACACTGAATGCCTAATCCCCCTCTCTTATTGGGTATTGTATGCATCTATGTAGGGATCAAGAGATAGAACCCATTTTTAATATTACGGGTCTGTGGTTTTCTGAAGAATTGGTCATGCAAGAAACTTCATGTTTTATGTGTTTATCAGAAAGGGAATCTCCTGAATCCTGTCATTACAGATCTTGGCATCATTGTGTGAAATTAAATCGTTTATAAAAGGGCAACTAAGGTTCAAAAACAGCAAATTCTTTTTGTGCCTCCTTCATGCAAAGTCCTCATGTGCGTCCTCACTGCAGCCCCCTCTCACGTTGGATACTCGCTACTCTCTCCGGGGTCTCACGGCAATCTGTCCTATGGACAGACCTCCACTTTTATACCCTGGTGGGTGCGACGATATCATCGTGCCGGTGCAATGACGTCATTTACAAGGTGCCCCTAGGCAGTACAGGAAAGGGGGGTCAGTTGGATCTTCTAAACAAAAGAGGTACCGTTGGAAAGGTCAGAGTCTGACCTTTTCAGCGGTGCCTCTCTTTAACACCTTAGTGCGCCCGCACGCCCATACTTACCGGCGCAGCCATGTGACGCTGCGACGGGGCCGGTCACACGTTTGTGCGCACGCAGCATGCGTCCGCCCAGAAAGCTTCTCCGTTGGACAGGCTAGACGCGCGTCAACGGGGCTGCAAAGCGCGATCCTCCATAGCAGGATCGCACCGAGTGCGCTCAGCGACTGCGTCGGAGGAAGGAACTTTCACTCTCGCAGATGATCCTTCCACGCTCGTGTGCACCTGGCCTTAGGTGCCTGTTCTGAGATTTGGCAGCAGATCACAGACGACACCCGGAGTTCAGACATCTAGGATGTCAGCCAATCCATCGGGGCCTCCCCCTGCCTATTGACGTCATCCATCATCCTATCTCCCTATCGGTGGCAGCTAGAGGGTCATGTTTGGAATCCCTGGAACGGCCAGAGCAAAATAAGAGTTTTTTTGTTTGTTTTTTTAGAAAAATGACTTTCGCATTACAGTACTATTGTTCACTTTTCAATTATATGTGAAGAATGATGCTGCACCAACGAAAAATGTTGAATTTGTTTTAGCTAAAACAGTGTATTTTCGCAAAAAAAATACAGTAATGGGTTCCCATTTAAATTTTTTTAACAAGCGCACCCCATAGAATATATAATCGCAAAGGCTAAAATGATAAAATGTGGGGAAAAAATTATTTTAATTTAACCGATTAAAATTTGAATGGAAATTCAAATTTTTAGCATTTTTCCGAGTCTGACAGAAATAATGATATATAATTTGTCTGGGTCGTATAAAAAAAACATGACTTCAAATTGCATTTAAACATGAGCACAAAGCTGTAAAAATTAGCTCGGCACAGGGGAGTGAAATGGTTCAGCAGTGAAGGGGTTAATAGATCTCTATTAATATACCTAGATACAGAATACACCTGTAAACATGTAACATAGCGAGTAGATTTCCTACATATTTATTTTCTGCGTTAATTTGCATGTTTGTTTTTAATATCGTGCATTTACTACTTTGAATGTTCTTGAATCCAAGACATACTTGAAAACGAGAAATCTCTATATGTATACTTCGTAGTAAAATACTTTTTGTAAATTAAAAATATATACATATACTCTGGTCTACTGGGTATACAAGTCTGCCTCTTTTTTTGGGCTTCAGAGAAGGCTGAAGGCCTGCAATTGAAATGAAGCGCCCACTCGATAATGAAAGGAACCATGTTATTTGTGGAGACACAATACCAGAAATACGTCATAAACATGAGGGACACGGAAGAACACTCTGCGCATGTGCAAGATGGTGGCGTCCGTAAGAAGAGGCACAAGGACAATATGGAGGAGTGAGATGCATGCTAAAAGGGACAATTTTAGGACGTGTGGTCAATAGAATTATGTATGCTATATAATACTGTGAATGGACGGTAACTATACCAACAGATGAAGCCATTTGATACAGCGAAACGCGTCCTGTTTGCGGTTTTATTTTCTTACTTATAGTTTCATAAATATTTTTCAAGACCACGTCCTTGGATCCTTTGTGGTTTTATTGAATTATCCAGTATATGAAAAATCCATATGCGCTTATCGAGCTATGGAAGCTTCACCAATAGTAAGTTCAAAATTGGCAGAATATATATCTCTCCATATTATCTGGATTTACACTAGAAGAGTTCTCCTTGCTCCCTTCTCTGCCTTCCGATGTGAAAAACACCTACACTGTGGCAAAAATAAATATTCCAACAAGGTGCAGGTTACCTGAAAAGGAAAAAACTACCCAGAGGCGCGGATCCACTCAGAGCCAGTGCTGGGACTCTTTGTGAGTGGAATATCAACATCGCCAAGTGTCACCTTTAGTGTATGATATACTGCACCATAATGTTTTATGTATCCGCTTTTTTCATATACTTTATATGCAATAATGGACTGCTGACAGAGACATCCGAGCCCCGAAAGCAATTTACTCTGCGGTGATCAGATATGTATACATGTATCAGAGGTCTGGGGTGTGTGGAGATATATATATATATGTATATGTATGTATATGGTCAGGGTGTGTGCGCAGGCCTGTGAGGTGGGTAAATGGGGTGTCTGGCCTTACATTTCAATATTAACATAAATTGGACAGGCTTTCAGCAAAATCCGAAATTATTTATTGGAAAGCGGTCACATGACTTTAACCACTTCAATGCTAAGGACGCGCTCAGCGCGTCCTCAGCATTACCGCTGGTGTGCTGAGGACGCGCTGAGCGCGTCCTCACATTGGGGTCAGCGTTCGGCCGGGTTCCGGCCGATCGCTGGCCCCTCCGGTGCGGGCTGACATCCTGGATGTCAGCCCGGCATCCGGACCAGCAGCCGCCATTATTATTAGGTGTCATCGCGGGGGCGCGATGACACCTAATTCAGGCGCCCCCCCCCCCCCCGCATGTGCGGAGGAGGCGCCTGAAAGGGAGGGGGGGAGGTCCTTCGGACCTCTCTCCCTCCCGATCGGCGGCGCACAGGGGCTAACCCAGGCATCATTTGGAAGGGCACAGCCTGCCCTTCCAAATGATGCCTGGCATTAACCCCTGGGGAGCTGGATCGCAAATCGGCGCTGAAAAGCGCCGATTCGCGATCCTTCCGGGAGCTGGCCGACATCTTGGATGTCGGCCAAGCTTCCGGGAACTCCCCCAGAGGACTGGCGTCATCGTGCGTAGCACGATGACGCCAGTCCTACAGTTAACCCCTAACTGCCACCAAGTGTGGAGATAGGGAGTTCCAATGAACTCCCTATCTCCCGATCCGTGGCAGCTAGGGTTAAATTTTGATATCGTTGGATCGGCCAGAGCATGGCCGTTCCAACGATACCAAACATGAAAGTTAAAAATAAAAAATAAAAAAATAAACACTTTTTTTTCTTTTTTTTGGGTTTGTTAATGCAGCAATATTGTTCCCATTTCAATTATAATGTGAACAATGATGCTGCACTAACGATTTTTGTATGCGGTGCGTTTGTTAAAAATAGTGTCATTTTCCCCAAAAAAAAATGTAACGAGACCGCATCTCTAATTTTTTTAACAAGCGCACCCCATACAAAATATAACCGCAATTGCTCGCATGTTAAAATGTGGAAAAAAACACTTTACACGTTGTAAATTATTGAAAATACATATTTTATTGCATTTTTTGTTATAATATACAGACATGACATAACGTATACATATAATAATGACATATTATGAATCTACTGAGTCTGACGGAAAGAACGATATATAATATGTCGGTGTCATATACTAAAATAAGCCTTCAAAACACGTTTAAACATGATGCGCAAAACAGGTAAAAAATGACCTCAGCACAGGGGCGGGAAAAGCCTCAGCAGCGAAAGGGTTAAATAAAAGTATTGGTACTCTGTATCGATAAGTACCTGGAATATTTATTTATTAATATATATATATAATATATATATATATTTTAAAGCAGTTATGCACTCAATATCCGTTGATCTATTCATATTAATATTAGAAGTACTATATATAGTGTAGTTTTGTATTGTAAGACAGTGAGTGTGGTATTAACAGTTAAAAATGGCATTGAAACAGTAACACATGGGTTCATATATGAAATATATTATTTTATTGTGGCGGTGGTGTTTTTGACACAGTTCAACACTGGCATTTACACAGTTAAACATGGCGCACCATCATGCAGTACAAAAAGTATGTTCTGCAAGATTGCAGTGGTGAACAGGTTAATGAGCGAGCGCTGTTTAACCACCTTGCCTTTAAACACACAGACGTGTGTTCAGAGGCATGTGGTGACGTCAGTGCTTATGCGAAAGTGTCGGATTTGCTAGTTTTTCTTGGCAGATGTGGGAAAAAGCTGATCCACGTCACTGGAAGTGACGCGGGTTTGCCGATTTTCCCAGTTCACTAACTTTTCCGAACACCAGGACTTGCCTGATGTGATTGGCATACAGTATGTGGCTCATAGCACTCCATGTTAGAGGGTGTGACTGTTAACCACTATCTAGAGTGACTCAGTCCAGCAGAGTATATTTCTCCTCTAAAAGGACTGGGCCTAAGTAACAGGAGGGAAAAATCACCACCTTAAAAAGATTCTACCATGATTCAATAAATGGAACCTACCGCAAACCAGGTTTAATTTTATTCTGCATGATGTTACCATGCACCCCATTTTGTTGGAAACACAGAAACATGTGTTTGTAGAATATATATCTATACGTAATTTGTTGTATAGATCTTTTATGCCACCTTTGGCCCAATGAATGGCGATGGAGGCAATACATATTTGAAATATTGAGCTTTGTATTGAATAGGACGGCTTATTTTGCTCTGATGAAGCCACATGTTACGGAGATGTAAAATATGGCAGCGGATATTTTGTAAGTGTGAAACTTCCTGTAGGTGCATGGACCAGGAATATATTTTAATTGGACACGTTTCTATATTGGGACTCCCAAGTCAGTTATATAGTTTGTGTTTATTTAGAATTTCATTCTACCTTTTTTTTTAATTCTTTATTTTAGAATTTTGCACGGGTGGCCGGGAGATGTGGGCCCTCCATCATCCCAGCTCTCAGCAATAAAAATCGGCGGGGAGGCTCAGCAAGGAGGTGGTAGGAGCCGAAAGGGTAGGCGTCAACATGGCCACCTGCAGCGCCAACCCACCAAAAACACTGCTGGCAATCTCCAGTCTCTGGTCCGGCGGGGGGGGGGGGGGGAGCAGAACGGGCCCCGGACAGCTCCTTCCCGGTGGCCGGCCACTCCTGGGCCTCAGGGTCAGAAATTCAGCAGCAGAAAAATAACAAAGAGCCCCAGTTAGAGAAGGACAGGTCGGAGCTCCACAGACGCACGTCCCTCCATGTTCGCAGCTGGCCACGCCCCCTTCATTCTACCTTTTAACCAGTTTATTAGGTGTTTATCTCGAACGCCAAGCCCAAAGACTAACCAAACGTCGGTCAGGGCGCGAGTCTTAATGGGTAGCGTGGGAATCATCACACCCCTGAAGCACCTACTGCACTAGGTGGCCTTTTTATAGGACTAATTACATCACTGAGTCATTGTGACATCACAGAGCCCATTGTGTATCCTTGGAAAGTCCCTGGCCTGAATTGTATGAATGGTATAGGATTATGACATCCACACATCGCAGGGCAGGCCTTTCCCAAGGATACACAATGAGAGAAAGCAAAAGAGCAGAAAGAAAATGTGATAAAATTAAACATAAATCTGAAAGTAAAATTAAGCTTTTTAATTACGGTTTAGTTTTACAAATTGCAGAAACGGAGCACCCACCATCACCTCCTTAACGCTAGCGCTCACAGTCGTATGTTAGCGCTAGGTTAAACGAGGTAATATCGGGATGCCCAGATCACATCCCGATTGCTAATGGGTTAAAAAAAAATCGTTAGCATATAGGTAACAGCTTTCTAGCACGAGCTTACTGTACTTTGCGCTCCCATTACAAAAAATGTTAGCCACTGCTGATTCTGCTTCTGTAGAATCAGTTATCACCAGAAACTCATCACTAATCCTGATCCGCCACTTCTGCTTGCCGGGAGCAGGGAGAGACGGGGGGGGGGTCCCCAGTCTCCCTCCGCAAATCACTCCGCACCCTGCAAGATCATGCAGGTCACATGGCCCGAAAGCACAGCCCTCCATGGACGTCCTATGGATTCCAAGAGGGTATGCTTGCGATGGCACGTTAGCACAATGTACAAGTAATCTAGTTACAGCTTATGTAAATGGTAGTGTCCCTTTAATAGAAGACCAAAAATATAGCAGGTTAGTTGCAACAGGGTAATTAATAAATTAATTATTGGCAGCACTAGCCCTGTTAGAGTCTATCAACTAGTCGGGGTCAAAATGGTTATATTGTCATTATCTTATACTTGAAACAAAGTAAAAGAATCTCTTCAAATAGTGTATTTGTTGTTTTGTTCCTTAAAGCAAATCCTTTCAGTAAGTCAACATTGTGAAACAATAAATATCCTCAGAGGAGAAGGGCTCATTACCAAGATGCTGGAAGCAGTGAGAAAATAGGCCACAAACCACTGCAATCAAAAGCTCAGCAGTCTAAACCGAGAAATCTGAATTTATTAAGCAAATTAATTCCTCTACACAAAGTGCAACTGTCATGCCCAAACCATGTGGTTCTCATTTGCAAGGGCGTATGTAGAACTACACACACAACACACACACACACACACACACACACACACACACACACATATATATATACATAAAATGGAGAGGGCCGGGCACTCGATTCCCACGGGTGGCTCACCTCTAGGGGGCCCCCAGCAAAATAGAGTTAATAAAACACCTTTAGGGGCCGAAACGTCGGTTTTTAATGCCATTCCAATAAATTTTTTATTTTATCAGAGAAGGCCTCGAGTGCCTCCCTTCACCATCTTTGATAGATATATATATATATATATACACACACACTAGGGATAGACCGATATATCGGTTTAGCCGATTATCGGCGCCGATATTCAGAAAATTACTGATATCGGTATCGGCATTTTATTTGCCGATATTGCGACAAGTTTGCTCACTGCAGCTGCTACACGCAAGATCCCACAGAACTGTGCGAATCTGGGGCTTCTCCCACATCAGGCTGTAAGCCCTCACTGCAGAATGACTCCTGCTCACTGACCGTATTGTGCATGAGCGTGATGGCAACAGAAATGGGGCTTCCATCTCATCTGGCAAGAAATTCCCTATACAGGAGATGCAGGGTCTATTTCCTACAGCAGGGTCCAGCAACCTAGGACCTCCAGATGTTTTGGAACTGGATTTCTCATGAGGCTCCAAGAACCTAATGAGAAGATGAGCATCATAGCAGATGTAATTCCAAAACGTGGGGCAATATTACAAAGTGACTGCTTAACCAGAGCTGTAATCTAACTTTGTAATATATCCCTTGGAGGGCCAAGGTTGCTGAACCCCTTAGGCTAGGGTCAGACTAACGCATTTTTCACGTTGTCCGTGAAAATGTGCGTTCGAAGAATGGACGTATTTTTTCACGGAATACGCAATAGCGGTCATACTATGCGCAGTTTCATCCGTGATTTTGTACGGATCATCAATAAAACACTTCTTGCATCTGGACGTTATGTTGGCCGGACATAAGCAGCGTCTGATGTCTCCAATTCACGCACACACGCCGCTAGCGGACGCAGCGCACTCTGTACGTCAGTACTAGTGGTTTAACGTTCTCGAAAAAAAGCGTTCATTTTCCACTTGCGTTGCGCGGCCGGACTTTTGTGCGACCGTACTTCGTATATTGGCCGTCATTTGCTGCTAGCACGGCCGTGATTAAGTGCGCCAGAACGCGCGTTCGCACTGCCTCAGTCTGACCCTAGCCTTACATACAAGATCACATGAGGGATCTTTAAGAAAGCCAAAGACATGGTCTGATTGTTTGTAAAAAATAAAAGATTAAGTA
This sequence comes from Leptobrachium leishanense, assembly GCA_009667805.1. Taxonomy (NCBI): domain Eukaryota; kingdom Metazoa; phylum Chordata; class Amphibia; order Anura; family Megophryidae; genus Leptobrachium; species Leptobrachium leishanense. The sequence goes on from CM019064.1 coordinate 311,635,077, forward strand.
AAATAAAAATTCTTATTAAATTGAATAAATGAAGTGGACGTGGTGCAATGTTTACATGTTAAACACATTGGGCTATTTTACAATCTTTGCGCAAAAACGCTCGCGCAAAGCGTGAAGTTTTGCACCAAGCATTAAACGTTTGTGTGCGCAAATCACCACTGGAATTACAATCCTCGCGCGTTTTTGATCCGATCAATAACGCACATAAATCGGATGCGCCCAAATGCTCACTCAGTACCGCTGCGCGCAGAAATCAGTGGGCTGTCATTTTTTTTCACGCAATTCAGCCAATCAGAATTAAGAACCACAAGTCAATCTGAGCATATATGCTGCAGCAATAATACATGCACGCACAACTTCTCCATTTTATTGGTTTGGGTATGAGTGGAATGTGTAACTATACTTTGCTGCATTTTTTTTTTGGCTGGTGTATTTGGTTTCAGCCAGGACTTTTCAGCTTTTAGGAGTTGCTAAAATTATACGCGCAAATGCTGTGCGTTACAAACTGCGCATAGATTGTAATACCATCCGCGTACCAGCGCACAAAGGCATTTGCGCTCACAATGTTAAAGTATAGATCGCGCGACGTACAGTAAGCTCACGCAGGTTCACACGCGGTAGACGATTATGTGCGTTTGTTGCGCTGACTATGTAATATGGCATTCAGCGTAAAGGGTTTTGCCCCTCGCGTTAAATTTTTTTTGCACCGGTGGAAACGTTTGCACGAAGATTGTTGTTTAGGCCATTGAGTTCATGGCATAGTCAGATTTGTGCTGTTTTTTTCAGAACTTTCAATTTACAGAATATCGGCACCAAATATCGGCTATCGGCCAGAAAAGCTGCCGATTATCATTTTTTCATGGCCGATACAGATTATCGGTCTATCCCTAATACACAGACACACAAATATGTTTATGTATGTGCGTGTGTCTTCCATTAGAGAATTACTGCAGCAATGGATAGGTTTCAGCCGGCGGAAAACTAACAGGTTTCCCCACCCCCAATCAATGGATTTATTCTTCCTTGATGACATTGGCATATTCCAAGATGTCAATGCCAGGACTCATCAGGCTTAAATTGTGCAAGAGTGGTTCAGGGAGCTTGACACATCATGTTCATACATGGATTGGCCATCACAGAAGCTAGACCTTAACCCCATTGAGAATCTATTTGATGTGCCGGTGAAGACTTTATGCAGCGCTGCGACTCTCCCATCATCAGGATGAGATCTTGGCAACAAATTAATGCAACTCTGGACGGAAATAAATGTTGTGATGACATTGCATGAGTTTATCGAATCTATGCAACAGTGAATGCGTACCATAATCGAAAGACTAAAGGTATGTGACTGCAGCATGCACAAAGTGCGATGGATGGGTGCGAGAAGACAGCCCCCCCCCCCGCTTTGTCATTGTGCTGCTTTGCCTGTCAATCAGCCACAAGTAGGCGAGGTGTATAGCGACATATTGTCTGGTTAAACAGGTGTCACTGATCTTTGTGATAGATGATATATATACCTCTCTCAAGGTGTTGGTACACTGAAAGCTTTTTTGAGGTTAAAGTTCTGTGATTGATATTATGCCATTGCTCATTTAGTTTTAGGATTCTCTTACACACTCATTGAACGAGAAGAAGTTTGCTTGGACATCTGGAGCACATCAGATTTACATAACAAACTACAGTATCTGTAAAACTTGATTCAATTACGGGAACCGAGATACAGATATTTGAGGATAACATGCTCAATGTGTGTGATAGAAGAAAAAAATAAAAAGCTGAGATTCTATCACTACCATGAGAGCGATGCCACTGGCACATTGGAGTCCGTTAAACATTACCCACGCATTCAAAGGCCCCATTGAAGCATGGCAGCATAGCTGACAGCACAGATGTGCTTTGATAGGTCCTGTGAGCAGGAGATAACAGACGCAGCCGGTGAATGATGTCAGAGCTGGGATGCGCGGCCTAAGGATTCAAGCAGATGTCTCTGTTCAAACGCCGGGATCCAAGCTACGTGATTGGGAGACATTTATAAAGTGGGGGGGGGGGCTTGCTAAAGAAAGGCACAGCTTTGGCCAGGCACTGGAAATACTATTAATGTGCAGCGGAAATGTGAAAAAGCCAATCCATTGATTGAGGGCTTTTATTCATTCAGAGTGTCCAGAACAGCAGGGTATGTGACCTATTTACTGGCACACCTGGTTTAAAAAAGGGCTATGGCGTAAACTGCTTTCATGTTATTTTTCTCTAGTCTCTCCACCTCAGTGTTGATTTAAGCCTTTTATTTTGTTACATTTCCTATAGATTTGTGTGCCAAAAATCAAAGACATCTGCTTTGGTTCCGATGCAAACAGCTGCAGAGCAGTTCTTTGTGCAAAAATCAGTTTATATATGCTCCCACCAATGTTTATTTAGCAAAGAGCACATTATGGTAACTGAACGGTCACATGATGGATATTACGTGGGATTTCTTCAAGTATCCTCACCATTAAGCGTGGTCCTGATTAGACAAAACATGTCTGAGAAAGACACCATTCTGGAATGATGAGGACAAGAATGGCTTAATAGCCAGTCTGTCACTGGAGATGTGGTCGTGACTAAGGCTGGTGGCACAAGAGCAAACATTTTGCGTCTGACTGCACTGTTTGCCGTCTGTCGCAGCTTTATAAAGGTGTCAATTAAATACACCACACAAAGCACTTGTTCACGGACGGGCAACGCATATAGCAACGGATGCAAAAATAACATTGACGTGAAAAAGCTAAACGGACGCAGAAACAACGCCGCCATGTATTTTCCTAGGGTGTGGAGACAGACGTTACGGACGCTTTACACAGTACACACTATCTCCATCTCCCGTCAAAAAGTGTGTCTGTAACGGACGCAGTACAGTATGCTCCTGTGCCGCCAGCCTAAGAGCAGCCTATACGTGGCACACATGCACTTACTTGCAGGTAAACAATGCTACCACAGCTCTATACAGCTGCACTGAGACTCTGCCAGGGATAGTGCCACCCTGCAGGAAAACACAGCAACTCGCCGGAAACCAATGCATCACTCATATCTTTAAATGTTCTACATTGCTGCCTATAGAGGGCTTTATTCTGGATTTTGTGCTAACACCGCCTTGGAGAGATTTGAAGGAAGTAACAATAACGAACAATTGAGCTGCTCATATCTTTAAAAAAAAGTCTTGGATATGCCTCCGTGTTCAGTTTAAGTAATTCATGTATTTCTCCCATGTCAAGAGCGAGGATGTTTTCAATTGAATAATCTGCGTTCCCATGGATACCTGGAGGGAGCCGTGAAATAGGATGTTCTCTGCAAAGTTCCCATTAGCAGAGCGGGACTAAATATACCTGCGTGTTTGGTACTATGGTAAGAAAAAGCAAAAATTACTTTAAGTGGCACAAATGCAAGAAACCTAGAGATGAATACAGGACCGAAGATTAAAGAACAAAACATTGAAACCACTACTCTACTGTACCAAGCGAAACACCGTGCACGTGCGACTGATGTCAGATTATTAATCGGAATTAAACTGATATAAACACTGACAAAATAATTCTAGAGCCTAAAGTAAACCGTGTTAAAGAAAAGCAATATTCTACTGAAAAGTGGCATTTTAACAGGAGCAGAAAGAGGAAATGTGTGTTTTGATCCTGACAAGGGGCATGTCTTTTTTTGTGTTTTGCAGTAGAATGGCACTTTAAAATTTATCAGAAATTTTGGTCAAAACATTTTTTCACAAACTATACATCCCTTTGCTGTGGGTTTTGAGGTCCTGATCCTCTGTATATCTAACAGGCCAGATTTTAAGGATTCCCTTGGGGAATTGCAGACTGAATTCTGCAATCACCGAGCAGCAAATCATATAGCCTGTGCTGTGCTTCACATATCCTGCAAACCTGGCCTGTTAGGGGTATTGCGCACCACGGTTGGGAACCACTGCTGCATGTGGTCCTGTCTGCACTTGAGTTGGGACCTCCTCCTTCAGAATAATGCTCTATCAGCAGCATACTTTTAATAAAAATCTAGCTGGTTTCTGAACCTGCATTACATAGGTTGGTACCTAAAGCTTCTCACAAGGATTTAAGATACACCATCACTGATATTATTGTAGTTATGAAAGAAAGACATAATTGCACTCTACTCAAATTTCACGTTATTTTCATTTAGTCCATGAATGTGTCCAAGTTACCAGAAATTACTCCCCATAGATCATGGACAATAGAAAAATTGATAAACTAATCTGAGTTAGGGTAGAAGGTTAAGGCCCCGTTAACACCTAGCCGTTTTAACGCGCGTTCGTGTACGCTTTAAAACGCATGAACGGGGAAATCCCATGCTTTGCTATGGGCCCCATTCAGACCTAAGCGTTTTAGAGCGCGCAGGAACGCGCGTTAAAACGGCCGACCCAAAAAGAAGTTCGGGAGCTTCTTTTCGGGCATACAGCAGCGCGTTCGCGGCCATATCATAGCCACGAATGCGCTGCAACGCGCGTTCACGCATTTTTTTTGTATGCGCGAACGCGCGAAGAAAAAAACGCGCGCATTGCGCTACGCCCAGGTGTGAACCCAGCCTTACAGTAATATCCATATGAAGATCTGTCAGTGTTTGAAAGAAGAGGCAAACATCTTGAAATTGCAATTTTCAAAGCTGGACTGACAGATACTAGCAAGTTGGGCTACAGGAAGGTGACCTGATCTGCAGTCCATTAAGGGTGGGGTCAGACGAGCGGTAGTAAGAGCGGAAGGAACATCCGTGAGAGTTGACGTTCCTTCCACTCTGACGCCTGTCTGGCCTTTTGCTGAGTGCAGTTAGTGCGCGCAGCGCTGCAAGGTATGGCCCTCCTATGGAGGATCGCGCTTTGCAGTTCCATCCAACGCGAGCCTCGGGTTTGAGACGGGGAGGCTTTTAGCACGTCCGCTTGTAGTGCGTGCGATGCAGCGTGTGACTGGCCCCATCAAAGTGTCACAATGCTGCGACGGACGTTGGTAGGCACGTCAGTACGGGCACACTTACTGCGCTCGTCTGACACTCCCCTAAATGCGGTGATTTTGAGAGCAACCCTTGATTTCACTGTACAGGAAAGGGTGATTTTTGATTATATCAAAACATCCAAAAATGGACATAATTCCATTGTTTTTGTTAATCGTTAAAAGCTTTTATGATGCCGAGTAGGACATTTCTCATGATGGAGTCACTTTAATCTACTAAACAAGTACAAATATAAAATGACTACATGAATCATTTACCCAGTCTACAGGGAAATAATTAGAAAGGTTTTTAATTATTACATTTAATATGTAGTCAGTATGGTGCAAGTTAATAAATTATCTGCCACAGCTCAGTATCTAAACACTCCGTAAATCATTAACAACTGAAGGAAAAAAAAAATTAAACCCATTGTCAGTTGAAAGGTACATTTTGTTACGCGGTTATAGTCACTCTCCACCAGGCACCTAAAAAGAGTTAAATGGAAGGCATGCAGATCTACAGATTGGTTGCATCGGCAGTAAGTTAGCTTTATTTGGGGCTACAAGCTCTAATTAGCAATGAATAAAATTATGGTTTGCTTCACTGCCTTGGAAGTAGGACTTCTTGTAGAAACTCCGCTGAAGAATTTTCTTCCAGTGTCATGTGCTCCCTGCTCATTAAGAAGGAATGGGTCAGTGATCCTACAGCATTTTCCTTTGGTGCGGAAATTAAATGAAACTGGTAGAAACGCTTCCCCCCCGGAAACGAACAAGCTTACACGACTATATGTTGACAAGTAAACCTTGGAAGACCCTAAAGGGTCCCTTTAAGCTGGTACATATAAAACCATTCACCTTCTGGAACAGATACCAGTCTCGTACACAACAATGACTAATGGAACCAGCAAACACAGAAAATTACATGGATCATCATAAATAATAGGAACATAAGTAAGCGTATATATGGCAAATGCAGATTTTTTGTTTTTTCTTAATGACTCCTTCCCGGGACAGTATCTGGTTTTCCTAGAGATGGGAGGTTACGTTGTACTTCCAACAATGCTATAGGTTATGTGGAGTAAACTGAATGGCTAGATAGACTGGTTTGCATGTGCGGACACCTGAAACCAAGGGACATTGAAGGCAGTTAATTCACAAATACAAAAATTATTAGGTCGAACGTTGCACGCAATGGGTTGCCATAGGCTAGGGTCAGACGAACGCATTTTTCACGTTGTCCATGAAAAAGTGCGTTCGAACGAATGGACGTATTTTTTCACGGAATACGCGATAGCGGTCATACGATGCGCATTTTCGTCCGTGATTTTGGACGGATCATCAATAAAATCCTTTTGCGTCTGGACGTTATGTAGGCCGGACGTGTGCAGCGTCTGACGTCTCCCAATCACGCCGCTATGCGGACGCAGCACACTCTGTACGTCAGTAGTAGCGGTTTGACTTTCTCGAAAAAATGCGTTCGTTTGCCACTTGCGTTGAACCTTCGTGCGGCCGTTCGTCGTATGTTCCCCGGCATTGGACGTCATTTGCTGCTAGCACGGCCGTGATTTCGTGCGGCTAAACGCACGTTAAAACTGCTTTCGTCTGACCTTAGCCATATCGGCCACTTTTTCCTAGACACATACAGTTGTGTTCAAAATTATTCAACCCCCAATGTTGTAAAGGGTTTTAGGGAATTTAGTGTACATTTGTAATTGTATTCAGAATGAAATCCTACAAGGACTTTTTAAAGAACCATATGCAACTAAAATGACATCAATTGGTTTTGTAATACAGTAGTAAATGTTTCTTTTGTAAATTCTTCATTGACACAATTATTCAACCCCTTAAAGACTACCACTCTGAAGAACAGAGGTTCATTCAAGTGTTTTCAATCAGGTATTGAAAACACCTGTGGATGTCACGGAGCAGCAATAAAGCATAATAAGCACCAATTAGGCAGCTTTAAAATGACTGTGATACTCAGCTCCTTCTAGACATTTACTGGTGTGGTTACAAACATGGTGAAGTCAAGAGAATGGTCCAGGAAGACAAGAGAAGAGGTGATTACTCTTCACAGGAAGGGCAATGGCTATAAGAAGATTGCAAAGATGTTAAACATACCAAGAGAGACCATAGGAAGCATCATTCGCAAATTCAAGGTAAAGGGCACTGTTGAAACGCTACCTGGTCGTGGCAGAAAGAAGATGCTGACTTCGACTGCTGTGCGCTACCTGAAGCGTAGAGTGGAGATAAGTCCCCGTGTGACTGCTGAGGAACTGAGAAAAGATTTGTCAGATGTGGGTACTGAAGTTTCAGCTCAGACAATACGGCGCACACTGCGTAATGAATGCCTCCATGCCAGAACTCCCAGGCGCACCCCCTTGCTGTCTCCAAAGAATAAGAAGAGTCGACTGCAGTATGCCAAAACTCATGTGGACAAGCCACAGAAGTTTTGGGATAGTGTTCTGTGGACTGATGAAACAAAATTAGAACTGTTTGATCAACGCTATGTTTGGAGGAGGAAGAACAAGGCCTATGAAGAAAAGAACACCTTGCCTACTGTGAAGCATGGCGGGGGGTCAATCATGCTTTGGGGCTGTTTTGCTTCTGCAGGTACAGGGAAGCTTCAGCGTGTGCAAGGTACCATGAATTCTCTTCAGTACCAGGAGATATTGGATGACAATGTGATGCAGTCCGTCACAAACCTGAGGCTTGGGAGACGTTGGACCTTTCAACAGGGCAATGATCCCAAGCATACCTCCAAGTCCACTAGAGCATGGTTGCAGATTAAAGGCTGGAACATTTTGGAGTGGCCATCGCAGTCACCAGACTTAAATCCGATTGAGAACCTCTGGTGGACTTAAAGAAAGCAGTTGCGGTGCGCAAGCCTAAGAATGTGACTGAACTGGAGGCTTTTGCCCATGACGAATGGGCGAAGATACCCGTAGATCGCTGCAAGACACTTGTGTCAAGCTATGCTTCACGTTTAAAAGCTGTTATAACTGTAAAAGGATGTTGTACTAAGTACTAAGATTGAATGTCACTTGGGGGTTGAATAAAACTGATAATGATGTGAGCACAGAAAAGACATTTGTGGTTATTTCATTATAAATGTTATGTTATATTTGTCTGACCTACACGTGCCTCTTTTATTTAATTGTAAGCAAGATGACTGAATGATCAAAATCAATGTCAAACTGGCCAAAACACTCAATTTCAGTGGGAGTTGAATAATTTTGAACACAACTGTATCTTCTACAATTCAGGGGTCAGCAACCTTGGCACTAGAGAGGTTTTAGAACTACATCTCCCATGATGCTCAGTCACCCATTAGGCTGACTGAGCATCATGGGAGATGTAGTTCTAAAACATCTGTAGTGCCAAGGTTGCTGACCCCTGTTCTACATAATGGTAGGCACATGACACTGGTCCCCTCCAGCAGCGCAGTTCCATCCTGCAATCATGCCAGGTTTCTAGTGTGTAAGAAAAGCGTATCTACCCTACTCCAGTTGACAGAGTGATTTCTGAGAGTGGATACACAAGTTGGGGCTGATTAAACCGTGCATCCTTTAGAATGTAAGCTGGGTAGGGAGCAGGGTGGTCGCTACCATATAACTGTATAACTTTGCACTAACCTAACTTATTGTAACCCCTCTTGGCATAGTACAAATATTAATCGATATTCACCACTGATCTGCAAATTCAGCCCACTGGAAAACTGTAAAACGCAACCTGGTCATAACCAAGGCCAGAACATATGAAGCATCACAGGGCAGGATTGCTGGTGCACTGACAGCCCTAAACCTTTTTCAGCGTTCCCTTTAATTTATAGATTTAAAAACAAATCTCTAATCAAGGAGTCAGACCTACTATACGCACGCAAGGTGCAAGTAATGCATCAAGATTTCATGCCTACTGCACACAAAAGCAAATTGACGTGTTAAAAGCCTAGTCATCAATGGCTTATGTGCAGAACATCTTCGCAATGGGAAACTTTTTGCACTCCATAGAACAAATGGTATTATATTGCATTCTGCATCATTTAAACTGAATTTGGCCGGCTAGGAAAGATACTAGGTACCGGCTGGGTGGAGTAGAGGTAACATCACTGCTCTGCATGGAGAGAGCCTGTGGATTCATGGGTTCGATCCCAGCGAGCAACCTCTCCAGTAAGTGTCCTTGGGCAAGACACCTAACGGTACATACTCGCCACCCAGGACATACTTGAAAACGAGAGAAATCTCAATGTATCCTTCCTGGTAAAATACTTTCTCAAAAAAAACAAAAAAATGGATGTGTCTCAGTAACATAATCAGTGGACATCTCTGTGGCTAAATCGGCACGAGAGTGGTTTGTGTAATTTTGCAGGAGCGGTTATCACGTAAATATTTTGCACGTTTCTCATCCCAAAAGGTCGGCAGGAAGATGCCATCTCTCGCTGACTGGTTAGTATTGACAGGTTGTAGATGCCAGTCGATAACAGGTCTCTGATAAGTGGTCCGGAAAGCTCCCAATAGCTGCCAATCAGATTTTCCTTAAAACGCGAGCGATGGTGTAATTGCGAAGCTCTGCAGTGTGTAAAGAATAGACCAGAAGACGGTAATGACGGATCCCTCCTTCCCAAAGCAATTAGTGCTATCATTTCGTCTTTTTTTTTTTAAATAGATATAGAATATAGGTTTTGACAGGAAAGGCTTTGGCAGCAAAAGACGTTAACGAGACAAAAAAAAAAAAAACACCAAGGCAATAAGCGCAATCTGTTAGATCTCAGAAGTGTAGCCTGCACCAAATTCAACATTTACATATTTTCTTAATGGGGCACTCAGGCGCACCCTGACCACTTTAGCTTCTAAAGTGGACAGGCTGCATGGTGTGTCCCAACCCCCTTTCTCCAAACTCCACTCCCGATTTACCAATAGCACTGTGTGGAGGCATTTCTTCCGCCCACACAGCCAGCACTCAGAAAACGGGATTTTGAATAGCTCCCCGGTCGGGACCAACTCTGGGATGGATTATGTCAACAGGCTTTGCATTCTTACTTCATCCTGTTTTCAGCGCTCGCAGCAGGAGTTTGCGTTCTGGGAGACTGTAGCAAGTATTGGTGCTGCGCATGAAGCACCAATCCATTGTTCTGCACAGGCACTGTGCAACTTGCATATAACGGTACGCACGTTCCTCTAGCTACATGATTTTCATAGAGGAAATAATTTGCAAATTGGGCAAGAAGATACAGGGACTTCTGCATTTTGGAGCCCGAGCCTGGAGAGGTGCAGCAACTGAGCGCCAAGGGAGTAATGGTATTTTCACCCAAAATAAATTTTAAAAAAATATATATATATATATTATATAATTGGAAAGATGCGGGCAGCAGCATCTGCCCAATTTGAGGGAAGGAAAGACATTTTCTTCATATCCTTTAATTACAAACTCCCGTACAGTTGGGTTGTAGCCCACAAGCAGCAAAAACCTCATTACACGTAGAATGCTTCATAAAAGCAACTAGTAGCATCATGTATGTTCACTCCCACAGGCTAGCCGGAAGGAATGCATAAAGGATGCAACAGTCACAGTAGAAAATTAAGGACAAGTAATCTTAGCTACATTTATGAATTTTATAGATAATTTTTTTTCCCCCGTAACACAAACCACCACATCTACACATACTAGAAGTTTTAGGAGTATTCCTTTATCCTTAACTTGCATGCCATCATTATCTTTTTAACCCCTCCACAATTTTTTTTTTTTATGTGAATATCTTTGGTGTCTGCCCACCATGTCTGTGGCTGCAGGCCTGCAAGCACCAGACCCTACGTTCCCTTCATGAATGGGAACCTGTTCTGCTGCATTTACAGCCGTACTCTCCAAACAAACCAGGAATAGGAAGAAAAAAATAATTCTGCAATGAATGCACAACAAGGTGTTTATTTCCACTGGTTGGCGGGCCTGGGAATGCAGGAACTAAAAACGTTAACACAAAACTACAAAAAAGAGCACTGTTAGGTCTGCTTGGTGGTTGGGCAGACGCAGTGATTTATACCAGCACTGCCTGGGCAGGACCGGCACCGCCACGTATAGCAGGACATAGTATGGACGCATGTTGTATAAGGTCATTTACTGGAGTCATTCCAGGCATTAGCCGACACAACAAAGCTTCACATCCTATGCAAAAATACATTTTCAGGTGTTTGTTGTGTATTTACTGAAATGCACTGCATTCCCATTAGCCAGCCATAATGATATGGTGGGGGGGGGGGGGACTTTGCATTGTGATCACGATTAGCCTTGTTTATCTTGTCCGTAGCGAGGCTTGTTCTAAGCGCTGGGAGCAGAGTGCCATTCCTGCCAGCTTCAAGCAGATAAAGATGCAATGATTTGCCTCCGTTCTTCCCAGGATGCCCAGCTACAACACACAGCCATTGTACAGTGTTCACACGATGAATCCCCTTTTAATGTGACAGTCCTGGCTTATGCCCAGATTGTATAGAATTAAAATGAAGGCAGAGGACAAATAACTGATATCAAAATCCTCCACTGCACAAATTGCAAAAAGGAATATGAATCATTGTGAAAAACAACTACACGTCCAAGCAAAAAGAGATTGAGAACTGCTATGCCCACAAAACTCATTTGCTACACTACCCCTTATGGAGCAGTGAATTGTGGGAAGAACATGCGAAAAGGGATCCATGATTTCTCACTTCTTTGCATCACAAGTCTGTTTTAGCGCAGACACCCTCCTTGCCAGAGGCGCGTTCAATACCTCAGCCGCTGCAAGTGCTAAGTTAGCAACTTGCCATTAAACGCCGTTCTGCCGCTCAGCACTGTTAAGGCTAGGGTCAGACGAACGCATTTTTCGCGTCGACCGTGGAAAAGTGCGGTCGAACGAACGGACATATTTTTTCACGGAATACGCGGTAGCGGTCATATGATGCGCCTTTTCGTCCGTGATTTTGTACGGATCATCAATAAAACACTTTTTGTGTCTGGACGTTATGTTGGCCGGACATTAGCAGCGTCTGATGTCTCCCAATCACACACACACGCCGCTATGCGGCCGCAGCGCACTCTGTACGTCAGTAGTAGCGGTTTGACGTTCTCGAAAAAATGCGTTCGTTTGCCACTTGCGTTGCGCGGACGAACTTTCGTGCGGCCGTACTTCGTGTGTTCCCCGGCATTGGACGTCATTTGCTGCTAGCACGGCCGTGATTTTGTGCGGCTAAACGCACGTTAAAGCTGCGTTCGTCTGACCCTAGCCTTAGTTAGCACTTGCAGCGACCCGAGGAGATGCTGCGAGTAGCTGAGTGTGACGTATTAAAGCTGGCCACCGCCATGACGCAAGTAACAATTCCGTACAGCAATGTTAATTTTGAAGTTTTTGGTCACCAAAGCACAAAATATTTATTTATTATTTACCCCTGCACATAGACATAGATTACAGTTCAATTTATATTTTGTTTCAGAAGTAAACATAGCGTTTATTTAATAAAAAATATAATTTGTGGTGTGTGCATACAAAACGGAATTGTGCTGACTGCTTTTCTTTATCATATTTTGTCCGAGTGATACGAAAAACAATCTGAATCTTTCATTAAGAAAGCGGCCATTTTGGATTCGAAATTCGCATCCAAGGCGTTCAATGACCCTGCTGCAGCAAACTGAATTGCTGCGCTGCAGCAATTCAGCAGCTGCTGAGGTATTGAACGAGGCTCAGTGCACTGCTATACTAGATGGCTTCGAGCTTAAGGCTGGCCGTCCCACTGGCATCATAGCCGGGTGATCAACTTTGGTATTGTCCGTAGTCAGGCAACCAATTTGGTCACCCGACTACAGACAATTGCCATCAGCCAATTAGGGTCGTCCACTGGAAGCAAAAAAAAACAAACTGCCAGGCCGATGCAGAGAGAAAACAGAAAACAAGCAAAAAAAAAAACAAAAAAAAAAAAACCTGTCTTTGATGTGGAAACGTAGTTGCTGCATCGAAAGACAGCCCCTGATCTATGCAGCTGGCTTTCGATGGAGAAAGAAAAAAAAAACTTGCGCCAGGCTGCAGTGAGGGATTAGGCTAGGGTCAGACTGAGGCAGTGCGAACGCGCGTTCTGGCGCACATAATCACGGCCGCACTAGCAGCAGATGCCGGGCAATGACGGCCAATATACGAAGTACGGTCGCACAAAAGTCCGGCCGCGCAACGCAAGTGGAAAATGAACGCATTTTTTCGAGAACGTTAAACCGCTGGTACTGACGTACAGAGTGCGCTGCGTCCGCATAGCAGCGTGTGTGCGTGATTAGGAGATGTCAGACGCTGCTAGTGTGCGGCCAACATAACGTTCAAACAGCCGGATTTCACCCCATCGTCATGAAATACGTCCAGAATTGCGCATCGTCTGACCACTTAAGCGTATTCCGTGAAAAAATGCGTGCGCACGCATCGACGTACATTTTGACGGTGGCCGCAGAAAATGCGCTCATCTGTCCCTAGCCTTAGACCCCCCTCCCTGGTGCTAAAAATGTTTCAGCACTAGGGGGAGCAACGCTGAAGACGGGAAGCGGGGTGGGGGAAGAAGACGCGAGCGGAATAAACCCTAGTCCTTTTTTTTATTAAAAGAAAAAAAAAAGAAGTTAGGTATTTTCCTGAATTTAAGCTAAACGATTTTTCCTGCGGATTAAAAAAAATAAAGGGTGGTATAAATAATTAATGAAAGCGAGATTCTTTTTCATTGAATCCTATGGGCTGTCACTGCTCTTGTATCAGATCGGTAAAATCGCTAATCTGTTGTAAATCGCATGGAATCGGTCGTTGGTTGGATACAGTCGAATAGGGCTGATTCACCTGCATGTTGTAGGATCGGTCAGAGAACTTCAGACGATATTGGATGATTGCACCATCGCACAAATTTGGTGCCATCAGGGTTTGCAACATCATAGTCCAAAATAGCAGTCCAGGAGAGGTTTGTGTGTTGTTGCATATCCTAACTTCATGATGGAGGACATTTAGCATGACACTGCAAGTGTCTGCCCTAAATTTGACTTGATACATAAAAGCAACAATAACAATATATATAATATATATATAAATATATACATATATACACACACACATACAGGAGCATCCACAGAAAAGCATGGAAATAAAATTGTAGAAATGTATACTTGTGAAATGATGCCCTGTCTCAAAGTATTGTACCTGTTGTTCATCACTGCAGAATATGTTGGCACTATATATATTAATAATAATAAATAATTGCGTCCAGTGGCTGGATTTTCATATTAAATCAGCGCTTGACACATTTATATTAAAATTGTGAACAAGTATAAATCTTAAGAGCCAGGCAAAGTGTTGCATATATGTCAAACCATCCCGTAAAAAGCAACGTTGAATTTTTGGAAACCCTAACTTATGAAGACATCATTCATTGAGGTAGAATTGAAGGTAGTCTTTGATAAGGACCAGGCACAATTGCAATGCACATATTAAAACTTAATATAGTTGAGAATTAAACGCATATCTCTGATCTAACAGGATGAAGTTGCTTGCACATATTTCAGGCACAGTGGCAGATTGTTGTGAAAGCCCAGCACACACCATTACAGAGCCGCCTTTACACATACAGCAGCTGCTATAGGAAAGTTTGAGCAAAGAAAACATTCGTCCTGGGCCACTTGCCGCAATGTTTGTGCTGGCTGGAACTGGAGCCCATGGAAAGATTTCACATATTCCATCAAGGTGGGAAAAGCCACTATGTCAGTTGTTTAACTAGAACACCGGTAATTACCGCAATTAATACAAATACACACATCAGTTTTTTTTTTTAAATTATTTTCTCTTTTGAAAGGTATGACTCCAAAAATCTGACCAGGGCGATCAGATTAGATGTGCAAGAAAGCCTTGCTTTAATAAATCCATCCATTTCCATGACTCCACTCCCATGAGATCAGAGGTCACGGTCTGTCACGGTCTGTATTGTACAGGTAGGAACCCAGATGCAGAGGTAGGGGATGAGGAGGAATAGTGCAATACCAAAGGAGAATTTAAAGGGGTTGTTCAGAAAATGAGTCAATGTTGAGGGCAGGCAGCGAGAGAGGATAAACCGCAAGACAAGCCAAATACTGGTACTCCGGCTAATCATGGACTGGGATAGTATACAACAATACTAAGGGATGAGTGTGTATAACACCGAAGCAAAGAGTGACTGACCAGGTGGGCATTATATAGGCAGGTGAGATGGACATCCCACAGGCAGAGCATCTCCCAGAAGCCCCCTCCCTCACCAGAGATCTAACATTCAGGATCTAAGGCCCTGCCGGGTGGAATCCCCACAGCACACCTGAAACATTCGGTGGGGGGGGGGGGGGGAGTGTCCCAGCACCCAGCTGTGACTCTGGATGGGGCTCGCAGGCACCTGGGCTTACATCAGATGCCGCCACCAAAGGGCATGCCAAGCAAAGCCGCTGCACCCAACGCCCAGGAGCAGCAGGGCCGGGAGGCAAGCCGAGGGGAATGCCAACCCAGTGGACAGCCAAGATCGGCAGGATCCTGGGTTTAAGTCCACACGTGACAGAAGCTATTGTTAAAGTGTTATTAATGTAGCAGAGCTATAGCACACGAACAACCCCAGTCGGTTACATCATGGTGATGACATGATCGCCAACAGTATTAAAAAGATTGGAATGGCTCCCAATTTTTGACAAGGAATGACAAATCTAATTACGGCTGCTGAAGCATTATGGGAATTGTGGTTCTACAGCAGATTGATAGCTATTGTTCGAGCAAACTGGATCAAAACCGTCTATATTTATAAAAGCGCTGAGTACTAGTATGAGGAAATCCACACTTGACTGCGTACACAAAAACAGAACACCGTGTACTCTCCAAGCACACACCGCAGCCTGCAATGCTTTCCCTAGGCCTAGGAGATGAGGGAGCGAGTCTGGCAGGCTGAGTCTCCCATGCCATGTTATGACAAGCTTGAAACGGAGACCCGTCTGGCTGCACATACTGTTACTAGGCTTCTTATAATCTGAAACGGACACAACAGCCACACTGAACCAAAGCACATATTCTGGGCCCAGTAATAATGCAATCGGGATGATCCAGGACATACTTGAAAACGAGAGAAATCTCAATGTATCCTTCCTGGTAAAATCCTTTATAAATAAATAAAATAAATAAATAAATCGGGATGATCAATTCCATGCAAACACACAGTGAAGGCAAGCACTTGTGTTTGGGAGAGTCATAGGACAACAAAAAGGAAAAAAAAAAAAAAAAAAAAAAAACAACGAGAAAATATCCTCATTTCAATCTTGCACAGGGTATCGAAATTACAGTGATTACTAATAAGTGTAGTTCTCAGTTCATTAACCACGGAGCTGACAACCGCTCAATAAAGCTACTCAAAAAATGCAGCTAATGTGGACAGTGTGTGTGTTGAATGTACCTATATTCAGTTAGAAAGATGTCCGACTGAGGTTTAGTCTGGAAGGGTTCAGCAATAAAGTTCTGTACACACACACGTTATTTTCTTGAGCTTGGCTGTCTCTACATGCTCTTAATGCATAGTGCGCGCAGAGATGGCCAAGCATTATTTTATTACAATCTTTCTCTCAATTACAGTCCGGTTTAAGGCCATTTTAGAAAATAGAAATAAAACGTCTATCCTTAGATGTCCTCCAACTTTTGTTTTTGCCGTTTGCCTATTGTGGGTTTAATCCCTTATAAAGTTGGGTTTTATTCTCGCCTTACTCTCATGATGGCTGGCTGACTCGCTTGATGGCTGGCTAACTCGCTTGATGGCTGGCTAACTCGCTTGATGGCTGGCTAACTTTCTAGGGAGCCGTTTTGTACAATTTAATGTAATAAAATAAATTTTGGGGAGCGTTCTGTGTCTGGTTTTATGGAGCTTGAGTACTAAAATTCTTTTGGTTCACCGGACGTTTGACTTATACGGATTATCAGCCATTCCTTTGTGTTCTGGCCGCCCAAGAGGGCTCTCCTGCAATCGAATGGCTCCAGGCATGGTTTTCCAGAATCAGTGGTGTGAATCCAGTGGTTTGGATGTCATGGGCTGCAGGGGGATGGTTTCTTGCCTGAAGGACGGTGAGGTTCCCCATGTGTTGGTGTAACACCTTGGGGGGTGTAATTTGGGGTTGGTGCCCCACGGGTCAGGGACGTGCAGTCAGTGGAGGCAGGGGAGGCAGAGCCGCACCTGCCATTAAGTGATAAGTTCATAAACTAAAAACAAACTCACCTGCTCCCCCGCTGTCAGCTCCATCCTCTGCCTCTGCAGGCATTAGTTTTCCCAGCCTACGCAATTTGCATAGCAGGACGTTTCCCCGCTGCAGTAATTGCATAAACTGCTCAAGATGTGTGCAGCACACCTCAGAGACAAGTGCTGCCTATTTCATGATCACTGCTCATTAGTGCCGCACAGACTGACAGAGCATTTTAAAAGCTTGGACCAATGGGAAAGCACCATTGGTCCAAGCCATTCCCAAAAAACGCCTGCATTAGAGGACTGCCTCTGATTGACAGGAAGGGGCACATCTAGCAGTTAGGCCAGGCAGCCCTCCAATACAGGCTGGCTGGGGAAGGACAGGAGAGGACGGGGACTCAGCAGATGCAAAGTTGCCAGCAAGACTCTCACAACTCATCTTCTACCAGGGCTGTCAGATCACAGCGTGTGCTTCATGGGTCACTGGCTTGGGGTGTCAGATCTCCATTTTGCTCCCTGGTCAGTGCCTGAAAGTGCTGCCCTGCAGAGAGTGTGTGAGAGAGTGAGTGAGAGAGAGAGAGAGTGTGAGAGTGAGTGTGAGAGTGTGTGTGAGAGTGAGAGTGTGTGTGTGAGAGTGAGAGTGTGTGTGAGAGTGTGTGTGTGAGTGAGAGTGTGTGTGTGAGTGAGAGTGTGTGTGTGAGTGAGAGTGTGTGTGAGTGAGAGTGTGTGTGAGTGAGAGTGTGTGTGAGAGTGTGTGTGTGAGTGAGAGTGAGAGTGTGTGTGTGAGTGAGAGTGTGTGTGTGAGTGAGAGTGTGTGTGTGAGTGAGAGTGTGTGTGTGAGTGAGAGTGTGTGTGTGTGAGAGTGAGAGTGTGTGAGAGTGAGAGTGTGTGTGTGTGAGAGTGAGAGTGTGTGTGTGTGTGAGAGTGAGAGTGTGTGTGTGAGTGTGAGAGTGTGTGTGTGTAGAGTGTGTGTGTGAGTGAGAGTGTGTGTGTGTGTGGTGTGTGAGAGTGTGAGTGAGTGTGTGTGAGTGAGTGTGTGGATAGTGAGGAGAGTGTGTGTGTGGAGAGTGAGAGTGTTGTGTGAGTGAGAGTGTGGTGTGAGAGTGAGTGTTGAGAGTGTGTGTGAGAGTGAGAGTGTGTGTGTGAGAGTGAGAGTGTGTGTGAGAGTGAGAGTGGTGTGTGAGAGTGGTGTTGTGAGTGAGAGTGTGTGTTGTGAGTGAGAGGTGTGTGTTGTGAGTGAGAGTGTGTGTGTGAGTGAGCTGTGTGTGTGTGTGAGTGAGAGTGTGTGTGTGAGTGAGAGTGTGTGTGTGAGTGAGAGTGTGTGTGTGAGAGTGAGAGTGTGTGTGTGAGTGAGAGTGTGTGTGTGTGAGAGTGAGAGTGTGTGTGTGTGAGAGTGAGAGTGTGTGTGTGTGAGAGTGAGAGTGTGTGTGTGAGAGTGAGAGTGTGTGTGTGAGAGTGAGAGTGTGTGTGAGAGTGTGTGTGTGAGAGTGAGAGTGTGTGTGTGAGAGTGAGAGTGTGGTGTGTGTGTGTGTGTGTGTGTGTGTGTGTGTGTGTGTGTGTGTGTGTGAGAGTGTGAGTGAGAGTGTGTGTGTGAGAGTGAGAGTGTGTGTGTGAGAGTGTGTGAGTGTGTGAGAGTGAGAGTGTGTGAGTGTGAGTGTGTGAGTGTGTGTGTCAAGCATTGGGTTAACCTTTTTATGAGCCTGAAATATCAGGGTTATTCAGAGAGGTAAAAACCTTGAGAATGACCGGAGAAGTGAAAATTCTAGGTCAAAATAGTCAAACCACAAAAATTCTCCCATTTATCTCACTTTACAAATTGGCTATTTGGTCTAGAATCAGTGTTTCTCAACTCGTATCCTCAGGAGCCACTAATGGGTCTGGTTTGCAGGATAACTGAAGCACAGCACAGGTGATATGATTTGTTGCTCAGTGATTGCAGGATTCAGTCTGCATTCCCCCAAGGTGATCCTTAAAATCTGGCCTGTAGTGGGTCCTGAGGACTGGAGTTGAGAAACCCTGGTCTAGATTGTTCATTCTCCTGCCAATTCTCAAGGTTTTCACCTCTCTCTGAATAACCCTGATATTATTGAATCATTGTGCTGGCTCACTATAGCTTACACTCTCTTCAGTATTTCAGGCCGAGTCAATAATACTATCAGGGATATTCAGAGAGGTGAAAACCTTGAATTGGCAGGAGAATGAACAAATAGCCAATTTGGAAAGAGAGATAAATGGGAGAATTTTTCTGGTTTGACTATTTTGACCTAGAATTCAATTCTCCACTCATTCTCAAGGTTTTCACCTCTTTCTGAATAGCCCTGTATCAGGGTTATTCAGAGAGCGGTAAAAAGCAGGAGAATGACTGGAGAATGGAAAATTCTAGGTCAAAATAGCAGCTCTGGAAAGGGAGATGAATGGGAGAATTTTCCATTCTCCAGTCATTCTCTGCTTTTCAGCTCTCTCTGAATGAATAACCCTGTATGAAAACAAGTCCAGGTACAAGGACCCAGGACTGTAGATACTTCATTTAAGAAGTCTTTGCCAATGCAATTTAGAAGGCATGTTGTAAGAGAATTGTTCTGTATAAAGGAGCGAGAGGTCTGTGGGAACAGAATCGGCTTCCAGTCAGTCCTTACTCGCAGAGTACGTCCTTCTGATGTACTAAATGCCTGAAGCCTCCTCTTCAGGAGCTAGGTGGTTTTCTGGCTGTTTTGCATATCTGGCTCTGATACTAACCAGTGCCTCAACAGCCACTGACCTCACCGCACGTCACTGCCACGGGTAGGTTTTGCATTTCAGGAGGGATGATTTGTGCCAATTTAGGAGCTGGTTTGCGGCACACTGTGGTAGTGTGGTCCGAAATGGAGCCCCGGCTTGTCTGGAGTCATGCGCAGGATACAGTGGCTGTTTTTGTTTTTTCGTGACAGTATCAAGCAGGCCTTGTTTTTTTTATTGATGGGAAAGCTCATGCATAACGGCTTTTGAGGATGAGCTTGTGGCTGGGGTTGGGGGGGCAGTGCTGGTAAAGGGTTTTTGGCAATTGGTGTGTTTTTAGTAAATGGGGACAAGATACGAAAGCTTTTGAAGGGGTAGGTTTTTAGGCTAATGATTAAGAGTTAAGAAGTTGAATATAGTCATGGCTTAACATGGGTTAAAAAGCGGAATAAAAGGTTTTTCATGTTATGCAAATATTAGAGCACTGTTTTTCTGTTTCAAATTATGCAAGCATGTCCGTTAAATTAAGGTGTGACCTGCAATAAAATAATTCCAAATGAATAATGAGCAGTTGGTGTAAATTTGTACATACTTTTAACAGTACATTATCTTTCAGAGCGGACTGTCCTCAGGTGGGCAACTCACTACCATACTCGTCATCACCTCTGATACAAATGCTAGTAATGACAATCCTGAATACTAATAGGAGAACGCCACTGCAACGCCTCGTTTTTCTCCTCTAGATTGTAAGCAGGCCCTTCTACACCTCTCTAAATCAAAATTTGTGATTTTAAATCCGTATTTGTTTTGCTGCAGTAAAATTGGCATGTGGCCTTCTGAAGCAACATTTCTAGAGCCCAGAGCTCCATTTCCTTTTTAAGGTATCCACCCTCCCCCGCTTTTCTGTACTTCCTACACATACAAGTAGGAGAAGATATAGTTAAATTATGCTTTATAACGTGGTACAAGTCTGTTCTATTTAATGCCAAGTAACATGGTGAATGTTATAAACTGCCTTTAAGCTCTCTTATATGATCAAACCAGTTAAATAATGCATATTCACAGCAACAATCAGGTAAAAAAATTTACCAGCAATCAGTATGCTATAAGTATGAATTTGGGCTTAATTAGGAACAACCACTTCAGATAAATTTGCATGGCCTAATTACTAATTAAATGTCAGCTATTTGTAGCACTTGAATCTTCTATTATCTGAATTTCTATTCCACATAACACTGTAAAGGCAAAGCTTTGCTTGCATTGCACTGGAATTCCTTAAAGAGACATGCATGCTTTGTCAGTGTGCCTTTAAAAACATGTAATGTCTTTTGAAGGGGTCAGTAGCGTTATTCAGCAAGCATAATCAGTAAATATGATATTTTTTCAAATTTACCTGCTTTTCTTTGTTTTCCACGCCCACCTCAGGAGGCACTTTGAGCTAACCAATCAGTGACTATTCCTAGAAATATATAAAAAAAGGCACTGAGCATGTGTGACTGAGCTGTCCCTCCTCAGCTCACAGTGCAGGAGGGAGGAGTGCCATTCCAATCTGTAACTCTTTCACTCCCAGCTAGTGCAGAGACAGGGAGAAAGACAGCAGAAAGAGGGACAGCAAGAGAAAAAAAAAGAGGGACAAACGATAAAGAAGCGAGAGCACAAGAAAAAGTGCAGCGAGAGAGCGCGCACACAAGGGAGACAGCAGAAGAAACAGTGTGAGAGTGAGTGACCTGTGAGAGGGAGTTTGAGACGGTGAGAATGAAAAACATGAAAGAGAGCAAGTAAGTGAGCGTGCGTGTGTGCGAGCGAGCCTGAGCGTGCGAGCCAGCGCCTGAGCGTGTGTGCAAGTGAGCCAGCGCCTGAGCGTGTGTGAGAGCACGCATGCGTGCGTGTCTGGTTTTCACAGTTGCTAAGATGGCTAACATACAGTCTCTCCAGTCTGAGATGAGCGTGCACAGGGTTTCACGTGCACAGCTTGTGCTAGTTCATGTGAAGCTTTGATGTGTGGCATAGTGGGCGATGAGTATACCGGAAGTGGGAGCTGAAAAAAACACCAAGCTGAAGGGCGTAAAAGAAGATGAAATGACAGTTTAACCCATTCACGACGGAGGTGTGTTGGTTAATGACGGTGAGGCATACATGCAGTACAGGTATGCCTCGCTGCCAGGGGCCTCTAATTTGGTCCGCCCACACAGCCAAAGTGCAGCACGTGCCATTGGCTGCAGGGAGGGACGGCCTGAGTTCATGCCGTCTCTCTGCAGCCAATGACACGTGCCATTGGCTGCAGGGAGGGACAGAGGTGGCCCATTGGAGGACGGTGGAGCATACCTGTATGTCCTGCATCTTCAAGGCACACCTGCCACAAGGACAGCATAGAACGTCCTGCGGCGGGAAGGGGTTAAAGCAAGAAAATAACCATTTTTTGAACTTTGATTTATTCTAGTTTGTATATATTGGTATAAAAGTTTGTCCTTCCCTTGCATATCCCTTTAACTACATGAACTTATGCTCATGGATAGACATGGATAGACATGGATGTGCAAGTCCCCAAAACAGGATCATCAGCACACACATTACTGGAACATGATGGCCACATGTACTGCGTTCCAGGATGAATCCTGCACTAGCATTAATGCCATCACGAAAGTACTGTATATACACCGTATTAAATAAACATCAAAAACTTTCTTTTCCATCCTGTACCTATAGGTTTTCAGAAAAATCCTCATTTTCGCAGTGCAAGCATTCAATCTAAATTTTAAAAAAAGTATATTCTGGTAGTACTCATTTTTTCCCCTAAATGGGTTTAATTCATTACCAGCTGCATCATGATTCTCTTTAAAGATTAGGAAAGGCTAGCTAAAAATTATGTAACTTCTATATGCTTTTCTGCTGCCGTCTCTCTTCCTCTATAAAATTATCTCAATCCCATCCCTCTCTTGCCCAACACTATGACATATCCCCTACCCCTGCTGTGAACCATAAAAATTAAAGAGTTGTGGCCAACAGATCGCTCCTGAATTGGATTAAAGGGACATTACCACCAAAAAAACGAAATGTCCTTATTGGGTTTATTTTATGTTGCAGTTATCTTACAGGTGCTTTGGTTTTCTCTTGTATATTTAGTAGTATTTTACTCCATTTGTGTCACTGGGTGCATCCATTTTGTGACCTTTTGTGTTGTAAACTGTCCCCCGCCCCCACAGTATCTTTCCATCACTTGATCCTCACTTTGTGGCTTTGGCCATAGAATGGAGTCTATTGGACCACCACCACGGGGGAGTTTATAAAGTCCCTGATTTATCTCACTCAGCAGCCACCAGTTATTATCTGGAGTAGCCTGAAGCACAACACCCCCCCCCCCGCCTTATCTAAACATTCCCTCCTCCCCCTCTAATCTACGATGTTTAACAGGTAAAACAGTGTCACAAAATAAAACTCACCATTAGATTTTGGCAATCGTTGAATCATGGGAAAAAATGCACAAAATGGACACGAGATAAACAAAAAAACAACTACGTTTATTTCGCCTTTTAACATGCATTTACTTCAGAAATAAGAAAAACAGCAGCATGTGTTTGATAAAATACTTATGCAATACAAAACTACTTTAACAGGAAGAATATAATAAGTATGTCCTGGGTACAGCTTATGTAAGAGGTAGTGTCCCTTTAAATACTCAAAACCAGAAAAGTGTAAGAGTGTGTGTGTGTGCGCACGCACACACAGCCTTTTCCCCATGTGTCACTTATGTTAATTTTATATTTGTTGGCTCCGCCCATTGTACAGCACTGTGCAGAATATGCTATTTATTAAGCCTCAAGAAGAAGAAAAAATACATATTTATTGATCTAGAATTCCAGACCAAACAGTCCTTGTTACTCAAAACTGAGGTATACTCTGTTCCTAAATCAGTTTATCCTATTTTTCACAAAAACACAAATTTGACCTGCAGAGTGTGTGTATAAACAAACGCTAAACCCTGTAGCACACTACAGAGGTCGAATAATTTCTGTGAAATTCAATGCAGTATTGGGAATAATAGTTTAAAGAGATGCTTAGAACATAAATTAGATACATTTTACCTTTTATCCACTTGTATCGGCCTCAGGCATATAAAAATATAATAGTGCAACACTTACAGTAAATGTGAATCAAAAAACTATGCTTACTTATACCACTCACATGGTCCAGAGCGTGTGTTGAAACTGGCTCTGTACAAATCCTAGTGTGCCAACTTTAAGGGTGGCACCACCCTCTCTGTGGTTCCTTCATGTGAGTTCCTCCAAAGGGAGGGATCACAGAGTGGTATGTTCCCACTAATTTATAGTAGGTAGCATCAATTGTTGTGTTATTACCATTAACTGTGATTTGTATCAATAGTGATGTGTTGTATCACAGATTCTTCATTATTATTTGTCTTGTGTATTGCACTACTGGGTTTAGCATTTACGTTGATTTTCATATTGGCAATTAGAGAAGAGATCACGGTTTGTTCCCAGATATCGCTGCATGTCGTTAAGATGTATGTATGTATGTATGTATGTATGTATGTATGTATGTATGTATGTATGTATGTATGTATGTATGTATGTATGTATGTATGTATGTATGTATGTATAGACTTGCACTTTTGCAAGAGCAAAATCACTTAACACCAGGGTTTAAGAGTCGGTATTCAGTGACCGAATACCATCTCATTTAGAAGACAGCGTGCTAGGTCATTCTCCTCTCGGGAAGCCAAATTCACAGCTCCCATACAAAGTATAGGAGAGGTGAATTTACAGAAGGCTTGTGTCCCGGTTGTAATAGCTTGGGACAATTTTAAAGGGCCACTATCACCAAAAAATAAAATGTCCTTATTGTGTTTATTTTATGTTGCTGATGTCTTACATGTGATTTGTTTTTCTCTTGTATGTTTAGTTAAGAAGATATTTTACTCAAGGGTTCATCCGTTTTGTGATCTTTTGTGTTGTAACACACACAAACACAATCTTTACGTCACTTGCTCCTCAATGTGTGGTTTTGGCCATATAATGAAGTCTATAGGTCAGATAGCCGACTGAGATTGTGTGGGATGTATTCAAAGGATATCACCAGGAGGTAGATTTGGAGTAACTTAAATTCCCTGTCATAGCTCATTCAGCTGCCATCTCTGATCTCAGGTAGCCTACACCACACAATACACCCCCTGCTGCCTTATCTAAATATTCCCTCCTCCACCTCATTGTCAGATCTTGCAGATTAAATAAACTAGAGGCACAACGCAAAGCTATTTGTAAAATGTTGCATAATTGGTAAAATCCAGAAAATGGGACCTGGGAGATGAAGTTGTATTTTTCCTTTTTACATGCAATTACTTCAGACAAAGAAAAAAAAAACAGCAGGTCTTTAATAAATACCTGTCCTCACTAATCAGCAAATACACCCTGGCCCGCTCCCTAAGGTCAAACAGTGACCTGCAACTAGCTTCTCCCCGCATCACCTCTTCCCATGATAGACTGCAGGATTTCTCACGCGCAGTCCCCACTCTCTGGAACGCTCTCCCTCGTACTGTCAGACTTTTCCTTCAAACGCTCCCTTAAAACGTTCCTATTTAGGGAAGCCTACCGCCCAACTTACTGACGCAACCATCAATCACTCTCACCTTACAGTCCTCTCCTCCTGTTTCCAACCCCAACCCTCCCAGATTGTGAGTTCCTACGGGAATAGGGCCCTCATCTCCTTCTGTACTGTTTGTCAAATGTTGTTCAATGTATTGTAACCCTGTCTATACTGTGCTTATTGTACAGCGCTGCGGAATATGCTGGCGCTTTATAAATAAAGAATAATAATAATAAAGTAGTTTTTTGATATGTAAAAGTAATCTAGTTACCCATTATGTAATTTTATGTATCATCCCCATGCTGATTATTTTTCCCTTTAATGTCTTCCCTCCATTTCTGTTAGGTTTTTGTACTATCAAATACTTTGTTTTCCCCTCATGCTTCTGCCTCCCCTCCCCCTCGCATCTCATTACCTAACAGCTCTGCCTTTCCTTCATTCAGCTCATCACACACAGCCACAACTACAGACTCTGCACTCTGCAGTGCCACCCGCCCACCCCATCCACCTCCCCCCATCAGTCTTAGGACCAAACTTTATTCTAATCAACCTGTGGCTTGCTATTCTCTCTCTAGCCACCAGATCCACACTCCCCAGCTCCCTTTCTGTTTCACTGACCCCTGTCCTTTAGATTGTAAGCTCATGGGATGTCTAGTCGAGCACTTGTGTAAAGTGCTGTATCAGTAGTGAAGGAGAACCAGGCTGGAAGATGGTTGCCACCATAAGCCAGGCAGCCATCTTGTTCAGAATATTGGTTCACCAAGTAAATAGAATAGATTTCATTTAGAAGAGAAGAGCTGAGCTCACGTAGAATTTAAGGAATGCGTGGTAGATTAGAAAGCTAACAAGAAATCCAGGCAGGATCCGGCCAGCTCTTGGAATAGAGAGACAGAAAGATTTATGAATGAAGCAAGTCAGTGCGATGTGCCAAGGAATAAAGAAAACATAGAAGACCAGGCCCCAGGCCACCTGAATAAACATAGCCGATAGCACAAACAAATCACAGACTGTCAAACTAACGAGAAGTGTATCAATTTATAGTTATATGTGGAATGTTCTTTGTGTTCGAATTAATGATGGGAGGTATTAACCACGTGGGGTGGAATAGAGTGTCATAGGGAGGTGGGCTAATGGGGATGTACCTAATTATGTATTTGGGGCATAAAACCTCATGTCTCTGTGTAATCAGGGCTCACTCTTAGAGATTCAATCCTGTGTGAGCACTTGTGTGACGACACAATAAAATCTTGCCTTTCCTGAAGAGACTCGTGTTTGGACAATCCTTGCTTGTGTCTGGTCCGGCGCCGTTAATGAAGTGAACCTGTCTGACTCCGGCTACAGTAGGACAATTATCCTAAGGGCAGGGCCATCTGTTCCTTATGTGTTTTAGTATGTCTCATGTCTGCACCTCCCCCATTGTACAGCGCTGCGGAATATGCTGGCGCTTTATAAATACAGAATAATAATAAATAATAATAGCAGTATCCCTTTAAGCTCACGTCTGGAGCTGTTCTCACCATCGCATCCAGATGTTGGAATCGGGCCTGCTGTCTATAGATCATGTCACAAGGAATGTGATCAATCACTGGATCTCACAAGGCACCAGTCTTAGATTGGCTGCTCACGCCGCATTATTTAATGGCTGTTCCAGACAGACTTCTGGACCAATTCCATTTCAATCCCTGCTGTCAACAGCTCAGCAGAAGAGTGAACTAAATGATATTTAGGCCCAGACAGGAAAAATCAACAGGGACACCTATAAGATGAGAGATAAGCAATTGTCCCAGACGATAACCCCCCCCCCCCATCTAAATTGGGGGAGGGAGGGAGGTTCCGCTCTCAAACTGCTGAAAATCAATATTCACACTGTGCACACCTTGCAGACACTGCTGACAATTCAGTGATCGCCTACTTATTTACAGAGGTGTAAAATGTATGTTTACTCAGCTGTGTTGCCTCCGGAGTCAGATAAAAATGACCGGCCCTGTTATTTATCCTTTAAAATGTTTAGGATTTTTGTTTTAATGTGTAATATTTGATTTGGAGTAGCTCTGTACATTTTAATGTGTTTACTTGATTGTGTTTATAATGTTTTAACTGTACATATGTTAATTGAGGATTTATTTAAAACCTGGCAAGACTCACATGATGATATATACACATGTGCCAGAGGCATCTAAACACAGGTGATTAAACGGATTACAAACTGCACACAGACTATGAAGCATTACTGCTGAAATATCCAGTCATAATGGCTGCAATTAGTGTTGGAAAGGTTTCTTTAAAGAGACACTCTATAAACTGGAAATGGAAGGAGGGGAGAAACATCAACCCCTCCTGATACCATGCCCATCCTATCTCCTAAACCCTGTTCAGTTCCTCAGCAGCTGCTGAATTGCTGCAGCGCAGCAATTCAGTTTGCTGCAGCAGTGTCATTGAACGCTTTGGATGCGAATTTCGAAACAAAATGACCGACGATTTCTTAATGAAAGATTCATATTGTTTTTCGTTCACACTTTCGTATGACTGACAACAGTTGAGGTATATATGATAAAGAAAAGCAGTCCGCACAATTCCGTTTTGTATGTACACACCACAAATGATAGCTTTTATTGAATAAACGTAATGTTTACTTCTGAAACAAAATATTGTTGAACTGTAATATACTGTATGACTATGTGCAGGGGTAAATAATAAATATTTTGTGCTTGGGTGAATAAAAACTTCAAAATAAACATTGCCGTACTGAATTGTTACTTGCTTCATGGCAGCGGCCATCTTTAATACATCACACCCAGCATCTCTCCGGGTCGCCGCAAGTGCTAAGTTAGCAGTGCTAAGCGCTGAGTGGCAGAACGGTGTTCAGTGCAAGTTGCTATCTTAGCACTTGCAGCGGCTGAGCAACTGAACGCGCCTCTGTTCTAGTTAAGTTTTAGGCGTACCTTCTTTCCATAGCCAGGCTTGCCTCGGCACTGGTTCAAATGAGCCATGCTGCCACCTCCTGTAAATGGCAGCATGTCAAGTGACCGTGGGGAGGCATCCAATCCAAAGGCTCTCAATTCCGAGAGAATCGAGAGCCATTGGTGTGAGCGGCTTCCTGAAGATCATGAACTCCAGAATCTGATCTCATAGCTCAGGTTCGGGGTGGGACCAATTCCCTCATAAAACTGAGAGGGGTGAATTGGCCCTCCAAGTCACCTCCCCACCGGAGAGCAGAAAGGGGCCACGGCACTGGGAACACGTGAAGCATTCTCACACAAAAAGCCACTGTGTTCCCGCATAGTGAATGGTTTACAGTGGATTTATGGCCTACACTGCTCATCGGTCCCCTCCAACAATTTAACAAATGGCTTATAGATCCGTTTATCCCCTAATCAGCTTCCTGTGTTCCCATTAAACCCCTCCCGCTACATAGTAACCGATTATCAAATGACAGATTTGTCCTGTAACGAGGCAGCTGTGACACTTTATACCTGGCACTTCAGGAGGATGCATGTCCAATATACAGTAATTGGGTTAATAGCAGGCAGTAGGTTAGGAAGGATAGGACCGGCCGCTCTGGTGTTCATGTACGTTGTGGCATGCCTATATGCCTTTTTGTTACCAAACTATTAGTTTATTCATGTGGCTATTTTACATACTAAAGCTATATTAAAATGAAGGGCTCTAAATACTCTACGTTGCACAAAATAGCAGTACTGAATTTTTACATGTTTATTATTTATTAAGCGCCAACACATTCCGCAGCGCTGATCTATAAACGTTAAATGGTGAACCCCCCACCCCCCAAAACAAAAAAATTAAGTCAACAAAGTCGTTTTTTTTAAATAACATACACAGGGCCTTAATTTATGATGTTGTATTGTGTATCCCTATTGGATGAAAAGCCACACCCACTGGCATATATGGCTGTTCTAGAAGAGGTCACCTGACATAATAGGCAGGACCGTATACAACATGGGACTTGCGCACGTTGCAGAAAGACTGCTCAAGCAATGCAATGAGTGTATAACTGCCGAGAAACAACCTAAGGGAGCAACAGTTAGATACAAGTATTTATAAAGCGCCAACAAATTTCTTAGCGGCGCGCTGTACAATGGAAGAGACAGAATAACAAATATACATACACGTTACACACATGGAACAGGAGACAGGACCCTGCTCGAGAGCTTACAATCTAAGAGGAGAGGGGTGACACACTAGGTGAGGGTGAATAGGGTAGGTGAAGTGGTGGGTTGCAGGTTGTAGCCTCGAACACGCGTCGTAGCGTTTCGACGGGAAGGCTTTCAGCACGTCCGCTGTAGTGCACACAGTTCGTGCGAGTGCTACAGTGTGTGGCAGGCCCCGTCGAAACGTCAACGCTGTGACGGGCGCATGTAGAGCGCTCGTCTGACTCTGGCCTAAACTGTGATTATCAGCTCATGTTTGTAAGATTTCTTAACAATGAGCAAATAGCAGCTGGAGCACTGAATGGCTTCACATAATTAAAGAATTAGTTACAAGCCACAAGATCCAGAGGTTTTCAGGGATAATAAAGTTCTTTAGTTAATTTCAAATTGCTATAGTCATCATAAAAGACGTCTAATTCCAGTACACTCATAATTAGGTTCCATTATTCTTCATATTAAGTATGAAACTCAGCAAATACTTATCCATTTGTGTAATTATGTCCCAAAAACAAAGTGATAAAGATATGTGAACATTACAAGAAAAATGTATGTCGTGAGTAGACTTACTGGAACTTCAATGGTTTCCTGTGTGTCATCCAGCATCTGCACTTTGAATGGAAAGCTCTTCCCTTGAGGCGACGTAGGTGGCTTAACTCCATGTTCTAATGTACTAATGCCGCCACTCTCAGGAGTGCCTAACCTAGAGCCTGCTGTCTGTTGCTGCTCAGGTTCCCCCATGATAAATAATCCCAGCGTTGCTTGGTTTGCTGTTGGGGAGAAAAACAAAAACAGGAATGTTAAAGTAAAAAGTGTGCATGGGTTAAGTCCCGCAATTTGTTCCTCAGAAAAGAACCTTATAAACCAGGGCTTCACTCCCCCCCCCTAGTTTCACATTTAAAAAAATGCCAGAGGCATCTATGCTTTTTTTGAAGACGAGTAAAGGTCTTCTGTATAGATTTGGATAGAATAATCCAGATGTTTTGGAGTCAAGAGTTAAAACACTTAGGCTGCCTGACCCCTGGATTCCCCAAACCCCGGGAAAAAAACAGATCATTTTCATGAACCATTTGGAATACCTATAGAGTCCTGCACCAACTCTAGTTTTGAGTTGCACTTGCTAGCCAGACACTTAGATTAAATTTTTTTACTGTGGTGTCCATATTAATATTGACGTGAGGCAGTGGAGACAAGCTGAGAGTATAGAACGAGTATCTCTTATCTGGAATTCCAAGAATTTGAGCACCAACATGACACCATAAGTGGAAGATTCCACACCAGACTTGATGTGATGGAAAAAAGTAAAATTTTGTATAAAATGACTTCAGGCTATGTGTAGAAGTAGTATGTGAAACACGTATTTGTGTTTAGTCTTTGATTCCAACACCAAGATATCCAATGATAAGCAAATATTCCAAAATTTGATAAATCCAGTAGGCCGACACGTTGCTGGTACTTGTTTGTAAGGCATCCAAAAAAAAGACACTTTAACAGATATCACAAGGACAGGTTCTTTTTGGTTTCTTTGACTTCTTCCCGCTCGCAAGTCATGCAGGAGACAGGCAAGATGCTGCAGGCCTCCAGCTGGAGTCTGGGGTTTCTGCGTTTACTTGCAGCATCTACCCTGGCTGCTGTATGACCTGCAAGCAAACAGGGAAGACATCGGAGGTATGACGTAGGTCACTTTGAACTTGGGGTACATGGGCCTTGAAACATATTTGGGAGGTGCAGACCTCATGTTCTATACTATTTCCCAGCCCTCTCTTATGTTGAAATCACCCTGTTCCTGTAAGGTGCAGGGTGTTTGTGTAATCTGTTATGTATGAATAATGTTATTGTCTGTCTATTGTAATGAGCTATTTGTATCTGTTGCTATCTGCAGATAGGATAACTGGCTGGGTTATCTTGCCCTTTTCCAGCATCCTCTCTCAGGAATGTGTTAATATCTGTTGTATCTTTGAGTGGCCTTTGTTGATCTGCCTCATCAGGCAAACAATGCCCCATTATCTGATTACTGTTACTATGGTTTATATAATTACTTTGTGGTCACTAAGCGTCATCTAAGGATTGGAGAACGCCTGATGAGGAGAGCACGTGGGTCCAGCAAGGAAGCGGCATTAACAGATGTGACCCAGTCTTGGTACGGAGATCTGTAACAGGAAGTCAAGGCCGATTCCCTTATGTGAGAGCCGTGGGTCATGCGGTATCAGATTGGGATGACTTGGATGATCTCAAATACCGTATAAACTGGATAGGATCAGAGGACTGAAAATCAGGATCAGACATCGCTAATACACTGCCTTGCTCTTTAAAAACAAAAAAGTTTTTTTTTTTATATTTTACAATTTACAATCAGTTAGTCCATTGTATCTCTGGAGTCCTAAGGGCTAGAGGGACATATGAGGTATCATTGGAAAGGCCTTTCCAGTGGTACCAAATAAACAGTTTAGGTTTACGTAAAATAAAAAACGCATTTTGTTTTTCTAACATAGCACTATTATTCAGTTTACAACTATAAAGTGAACAGTGATGCTGCGCTAACTAACCTTCTCATTTCCCACACTGACAGCAAGTGTGGAGCTGATGATGCAACACATTGTTTCATCGACAACCTAGAACACGGCACTGCAGTGAGGAGAGACTGGGGGACTGTGGAACCCTGCATCTCTGAATTGTACACCGCGCAAGGTTAAAATGAGGTGTCATTGGAAAGGCCAGAGTCTGGCCTTTACAATGATATCAAACATGACCATGCAATTTGTAAAAATATGAAAAAAAAAATCTCTGTTCTACAGCAGAGGCAATATATGATTTTACATTTAAAACAAACAATGCAACTGCACTAAGGCATCTCAAATAAGACAACATATTCTGTCCCTTTTGATTTGAGCGCAGGCCACAGGAGAGAAACGGTTTCATTTTTTCTTTTAAAATGG
This sequence comes from Leptobrachium leishanense, assembly GCA_009667805.1. NCBI lineage: Eukaryota > Metazoa > Chordata > Amphibia > Anura > Megophryidae > Leptobrachium > Leptobrachium leishanense. Next base: position 311,667,686 of record CM019064.1, read on the forward strand.
TCTTTTACATTTTTTATTTTGCCCCAAATTAAAAAAAAATCATTTTGCCTTTTTATTTCTGTTTGGGGGGGGGGGGGGCGCTCCACATTTCTGTGCCTGCAGGCTCCTAAGATGCAAATCTGGCCCTGCCTGAAGGACTTTGAATTCCCCAGGATTTTATTTATTTTCAAAGAAAAGTACATTGGAATTTCCCAGAAGTGGACACGTTTTGAGTTTAGGTGTTTGTTCTTTGTTCTGTTTCTTCTTGAAAGGCCCCTACCACCAAAAGATGAAATGTCCTTATTTTGTTTTATTTTAACCCCTTCACTGCTGAGCCAGTTCACCGCTGTATGCTGAGCTCATTTTTACCGCTTTTGCTCGTCATGTTTAAATGCGTTTAGAAGCCAAGTTTCATTACATGACCCAGACATATTATATATCGTTCTTTCCGGCAGACTCCGCAGATTCATAATATATAATTTTTATATGTATACGTCATGTTCTGCCTGTATATTATAACAAAAATGCAATAAAATTTGAATTTTCAAATCATTTACAGTGTAAAGTGTTTTTTTTTTCCCACATTTTTTTCACATGAGTGTTTGCGGTTATATTTTCTATGGGGTGCGCTTGTACAAAAATTAGAGATGGGGACTCGTTAGATTTTTGGGGGGGGGGATTACGTGATTTTTTGTAAACGCACCCCATAGAAAAAAATCATTAGTGCAGCATCATTATTCACTTTATAATTGAAATGTCAACAATATTGCTGCATTAATAAAAACAACACACAATTATTTTCTTTATTTTAATTTTTTTTGTAGTTTCTTTTTACTTTGAACATGGTCATATTTGGTATCATTCGAAAGGCCAGGCTCAGCCCTTTCGAATGACACCATGCATGACTCCCTAGCTGCTACGGGACTGGAGATATCGGGGTTCAAATGAACCCCATATCACCACCAGGGGATTTCCTTGGGAAATCCCTGGGCAGCTAGGGGTTCCCCGGCTATCTGATGTCATCGTGCTATGTACGACACGTCAGGAGCTGAGGGGGAATCCAGAGGTGGAGCCGCAATCCAAGATGGCAGCCCCCACCGGAGTCAGATTACGATGGTCTGCCGAGCAGTGCTGATCGCGATCTGGCAATTCTAGGGTTAAAAAACAGGCACCGCTTTAAAGGGCCGGGGGTCGCCTGGAAATGACATCGCGCAAGCGCGATGATGTCATTTATGTCGGGGGCCGGCCTATCTTCGGCGCCTGGCTTCCCTGTGTGGCTTTGGCGATATAATGGAGTCTATTGGTTGATCATGGACTCAAATCATTGTATCGTGAGGGATGTATTCAAAGAACAACACCAGGGGTAGATTAGAAGTCTCAAAATCTAAAGATTCCCTCTTCCGCCTCATTGTTAAATAATGTAGATTAAATAAACAAGCGTCAAAAAGGAAATCTTTTGGTTAAGGTTGCATCATGGGGAAAAACCAATCTGGAAACAAAAGATCAAAATCTTAACTTTTTTACATGCAATTACTTCAAACAAAACAAAAAACACAGCATGCGTTTTATAATGTGATTGTATTTGCAGTGTACAAGTAATCTAGTTAAAGCTTATGTACGTGGTAGTGTCCCTTTAATAACCAGCATTCATTATTTGTCCTGTATTGAATCAATTTGCTAAGATCCATCTTGGCTATTGTAAATTTACATTTCTCCCACAGAGCTTGGTTTTTTCGTTACTGTAGCATTTTGTCTATTTTGGGTATTTTAATTATATATGGTGGGACCTGGGTTGAGCTGGTACATAGTTATAACTAGGGGAAACCAAATACACCCATTCATTTAGACTTTGTATTGGCAGCAGGATCATGGAATTGTGAAGTGTGTGTATTAAGGCTTTGGGTTGTTTGGTTGTCGTAACTTGGGGATCTGACAGTGGGTTGAGTTAGACTGACAATCCGGTGGGTAGGACAGGGAAAGCAGTCCTGAAGTCTAAAAGTACAATTATTTATAAAGCACCAACATTTTCTGTACTTTACAAAAGGAGTGGAACAAACCTACATAAAATTAACATATTTTTTTTTATTCAAAATTTTGGTTTTATTAGATAACAAATACAGAAAGAGAAATAAAGCATTGCAGTAAAGTATGACACATAAAAGGGGGCCAGATATCAAGAAATGTATCACAGTTTGGAGGCATTCACAAGATCTGGGTAACCGAGCCAAGGTCGGGCCACTCGGTGTCAATAAATCGGCAGGTCGTCTAGGACATGTCAGCAGTGGTCCGTCAGGGTATTTGCGTCATCCATACAAACCATGGCGTCGGGCAAGTTTCAAGAGTATCATGGCCTCCGAGGAGAAAATGAGAAGGAAGAGATCATGAAGTAAGAAGAGAGAGAGAGAGGACAGAAAGAAAGAAAGGGAGGGAGAAACAGAAGAAAAGGGAGGCAGACAAAACAAAAACACGCAAATCAGTACTGTCCAATTGCACGTTTGGGGGAGGGCCGGGGAGGCAAGCCGGGTATCATGTAAAACGAGGAGGGCCAGCATACTCAAGTCTCATCATCACCAACCGTCAAGAGATCGGCAGCAGTGGTGTTCGTACCTCCAGATCTATATTCGTCCCAATAGAGGCCTTCTGTGGCACCTGGTTCTATCTGGCCACGTTCCACCGCTACCAAGCGATCAACTGCTCGTAGCCGTTCTACCTCAGGTCACCCATAATCTCCTGGAAAGAACCGTTCCAGTCCTCCAGTGTACGGTAATCAATAGTCTAGCCGCTAGCACTAGGTGTAAGGCCGCTGATTTTCGCATGGTCTTAAATGGATGTCGGAAATTGTAGCAAGAGGTAAGTTGTGGCAGAGAAGGCCACATCCAATGCAGTAATGGTGCGAACACCATCATGTACCATCCTCCAGAAGGGGCCGAGGAGAGGGCAATCCCACCAAATATGAAGGAAACTACCCACATCCGAACCGCAGCGCCAGCAGAGGGGGTCAGAGGGGGGTTGAAACCGGTGTATCCGCTCAGGAGTCCAGTACCAAAAAGTGAGTATCTTATAGGCATTTTCTGCACATTTCAGCCACGGGGAGCCTCGGTGTGTCAATGCATAGGTCATAGACCATGTTTCCTCAGAGAAGGAGTCCCCTAGAATATCATGCCACGTTGATTGGAACTGAGGAGGATGGAGCGATGGAGTCCTGCAGTAATCAGTAAAGAGTGGATATGCTCCTGGCGAGTGGAATGCCCAGTCTGTAGAAGTTCTCAAATGGAAGTAGGGGTCTTGTAAGGCGTTCAGGGATTGAAGAAAAGACTTAATCTGGGCGAAGTTAAATTGCTCTAAGAAAGTCAGTGGCGGAGAGCCATCTGCAGATGTAAGTGGGGGCACTGTACCATCCTTCAGAAAGGACTGCACAGTGATCCTATCTGGTAGGTCAAGTCTGCGTCTCAAATCAGGGCACACCCCAGGGAGAAAACCCGGATTGTGATGTAGTGGTAGAAGTGGAGAAACAGCCGATGACAGAGACCTAGACATACGGATCTTTCTCCATATTCGCAAGGTTTCTCGGGGAATGCTCCATTGGGTCTGTCGATCCGTTGAATCTCTAGGGCGGATCCAGGGTAGGGTCCATAACGGAGTTTCCATGATTTCTTCTTCTAAATCCAGCCATAGCTTTTCCGCCGATGTCAGGGACCAATCGAGCACACGAGTCAACTGAGTGGCATAGAAGTACAGTTTGGCGTCAGGAAGAGCCAAACCTCCGCAATTCTTGGAGCGGCAAAGGGTCTCGTATCGCACTCTGGGTTTCCCCTTAGACCATATGAATTTCAAGATCACGGAGCGAAGTGCAACGAAGAATCCTGCTGTAATGGGAATTGGAACCGTTTGGAAAACATACAGAAGGCAGGGCAGAAGGTTAATTTTTATTACATTGATTCTACCTAGCCAGGAGATAAATTTGCTAGTCCATCCTGCAAAATCTGTCGGAAGGAGTCAAGAAGTGGATTATAATTAAACTCAAAAAGTCTGGAATGTGAAGGAGTCAACCATATACCCAGGTATCTCATCTTAGTCGGACACCAAGCAAACGGAAAGCGTTGTTTGAGTCTTCTGGACACTGTCGGGTGTAGATTAATATCCAGGAATTCCGATTTATCAGTATTTACGCGAAAACCGGAGTGTTCCCCGAAGTCAGCAAGTGTCCGTAGGACAGCCGGTAAGGATCTCTTCACATCTGTGAGCATAAAAAATAAATCATCTATATATGCGGATACGTGTCTACATGTGTGACCCCGGATTCCAGAAACATCATCGTCCGAACGTATGGATTCTAGCAGGGGTTCTAGGGAAAGAGCGAATAACAGTGGTGACAAAGGACAACCTTGTCTTGTTCCATTGTATATGGATATCTCGGTGGACAGTGCGCCATTAATACGAACCCTAGCGGTCGGGTTATGATACAATGCAGCAATCCAATGCAGATAGGCATCAGGGAGGCCCATAAGGCGTAAAACCTCAAAGAGATATCTCCAGCGTACCCGGTCGAATGCCTTCTCAGCATCGGCCGAAAATAGCAACAATTCTTGTCCCGAGCGTTTCGCCAGGGTGATAGCATTTAACGCTCTTGAAATAGCATCCTTGGCCTCCCTGCCAGGCATGAATCCTACCTGATCCGGTCTGACCAGACCAGGGACATAAGGCATCAGCCGTGCCGCCAGGATCTTTGCCAAAATTTTTGTGTCTACATTCAGTAGCGAAATAGGTCTGTAGTTCTTGCAGTCGGAGTGGTCCTTTCCGGGCTTAGGAATTACCGCGATAGCAGCTAACGTCCGCGGGTGTAGGTGCGTAGTATCATCCACCGATTGAAAAAGTCGCAGAAGCAGAGGTGACAGTACCTCTCTGAAGCATTTGTAGTACTCCAATGGGAGTCCATCAGGTCCCGGGCATCGTCCGTTTTTCATGGATTTAAGTGCGGCTGATATTTCCTCGGCCGCGATAAGGGGCCGCCAAGGACTCCCGCGCCGAGGAGGAGAGCTTACACGAGACCCGAGATTGCAGGTATTTCGACAAGGACTCCGGAGGCGGTCCCGGTCCCTCAACCGTAAAGGGATTGGACGGTAAAGGGATTGGTAATAAAGAAGCGAATTCCTCCATGATTTCAGCAGGTCGAGAGGAGCATAGTCCATTTTTCAGTTTAATCTTCGCAATATATGCCATTCGACGTCGTTGGCGTAACAGGATGGCCAGGAGTCTGCCCGGCTTGTCTTCCGACAAAGCAAAACGGCATTTGGCCTTGGCGGCGTCCAGACAAATTTTTTCATCCAAAATCTCATTGAGCCGACGGCGCAACAAGGTCGATTCTTGAAAAGAAGCGTCGGCTAAGATGTCAGTCTGCGATTCCAACCGCCGAATGTTATGTAGAATGTCTGCAACTTCCGAGGTCTTAGCCCGTTTGATCGCCGTGGCCGCACCGATGAAATGGCCTCTAATCACCGCTTTATGGGCTTCCCAAACCGTAGCTACCGGGATGTCTTCGATATCTAGATTGTCCTGGAAATACGGTTTAAGGCGGTCAGAGAATTCTGCCTTAAGCAAGGGATCATCTAATAAAGTAGTATTTAGGCGCCAAGTATGTTCCCGAGGTCTAAAGAGAGGAGAGTGTAGGTCCATCCACATGGGAGAGTGGTCCGACCATGTGCGTGTACCTAGATCTGCAGCTAGAACCAAATGTAGCAGATGTTGTGGTAAGAAAATGTAATCCATGCGTGAGGAAGATGCATGAACATTTGAGTAAAAAGTATACTCGCGTGCGCCGGCATTAAACGCCCGCCACACGTCCAAACGTAAGGAATCCAGTGATCTCCTGATGTGTCGCAAAGAGCAGGGAGGGACAGATGAGAATTTCCTCGATGTGTCCATTCGAGCTTCCAGCGGCACATTAAAGTCCCCTGCCAGTATCAAAATGAACGAGGTAAATGAGGTATGGCGTTTAATGATACGTGCCAAGCATCAATGCTGGTTCACGTTAGAGGCGAATGTATATAAAGTATCCGAAACCGTACCCTTTATGAAGAGGTAACGACCTTCAGGGTCAATTAGTTGATCTTCTAACTGAAATGGTACATCCTGAGAAAAGAGAATTGCCGTCCCCCTTGATTTTGCGGTGGTATAATTACTGAAGAATCCGTCGGGGAATGACCTTGACGTCAGTGTAGGAGAAGTATCGTTTCGAAACCGAAGATCGAAGAGCCCCCAATTCACGCATCAGTCTGCGTCGTTTTTCAGGGATATTCAACCCTTTGACATTATACGTGAGAAGACGCAGAGGCTGCTCCTTGAAAGCCCCAGTCCCGTCTCCCCGACCATCCCCCGCACCATCCATTGCGTGCATACGACAAGCACAAAGCAAAAGCAAAAAAAATAAAAAAGGGGGGAAGGGGGGGAGGGAGAGAAAGAAGTGTCAAGTAGAGTCGGGTACAGGAAAAAGAGACAAAGAAAGATATAAACAGTCAAGATCTAAAGAAGAGATGAGGTGACGGCGTCCGTCAGGTGACCAGTCGATTAGGAGAATAATCCCTCAGCGACGTCACCCGGAGGTAGATGGACGCAAATACCTCTGGGAGTGTTCCCGCGCACCAGGTTAGGCCGTCGAGCACAAATCGGTACAAACAGCAAACCAACAACAACAATGCTATATATATGGTAAGTGATAAAAAACAATTCAGAGATGGAGAAGTACATTAACAATATAAGTGATCAATTTCCCCAGCACTCTCAACCACCCTCTTAACAACTCAGAACATCCAGTCCCCTCCCCTCCCCCCCACAGACCCAAGTCTCGGAGCCATTCAAGTGGGAAACTACTTCAACACAGTCTGGCATTTCAAAGTTTAACAATATCACAATGTAGAATATGCCCGAATCGGCCCCTTCAAAAATAACTGACCAGGATCAGGACTGCATATGTTTATCATAGTGTAAGAGTATTATTACCTCCCGCCGTCTCAGAGGAGTAGGTGTATGTACCTCCTCTCAAGATGCAGAAATCCACCACTTCATCCCCCTTCAAGTCAGTCCCCTCTGTCCGCTCCGCGTATCATCCGGTTCTCCGGCTTTCTTTCCCGGTCGGTTTTTTTTATTTATTTTTTTTGTCCCTCGCCCCCCCTCCCCCTTCCCCTCCTTTTCTATTTTATATTGTTCCTCCTTCCCTTCCATCCCCCCACCAACTCCCTCCCCCCTCTCTACAGGTCAAAAGACAGAAATGAGAGTTCTCATCTGTACGTCCCCGATCTATCTACCACCTTTAGCTATTCTCCAACCACGCCCACCATCCCTCCCCCTCCCAGCAATTAGCCGTCCCTTTCCATCCAAATCCATATAAGAAAAATAAACAAAAACATTAATATGAAAGTAACCTTCGAATTTAGTCAATGGGCATCAGAGTTAGGTATTGAAAAATATCAGGGTACTCAACATCTCCAAAAACAGAGCATCTGCTGGCAGGACGAACAGCCAAGTCATTGTGAGTTAGTGCATGTGAAACAAGAAGTCGAAGCAGCAGATCATTGTTGCAGTTCGGAGCAAGGGCAGAGGGAAGTGGGAAACAGAAGGTCCCAGTCGGTAAACTCGCGGAGTGTCCGCAGTAACATGTAGGAAATGGACTGTCTCGAGAGAGCGAAGTGGAGAGAATCGTCCAGCATCTGTGACAAAATAGGGCATGCATTAACAGCAGGGCAGGGTTCTGTCTGCGAGCGTTCAGGGTGTATTCCGGACGGAGAAAGAGAACGGGCCGACATCCGATATATATAAACTTCTAGGTTCAAGTGGTGGGTAGGTCTTCAAGCCCTCCAGCGGTAGGGGGTAAAGGTCTGCGTTGATCACGAGATCTACGGCGGCGTTGAGGGCGAGGGTGCGAGGTGGTCGGCATCCATTCTGTCCCATCCATGGTGGACTGCTCCCAATTATGGACCGTCAACTCCGGGAGTTGCACGTCTCATATAAAGGTTGGCACATCTTCGGGTGACCTGATAGCATAGGTTACTCCATTCCGGGATACATTAAGCGAAAAAGGGTAGCCCCAGCGGTACGGGATCGCTGCTTCTCTGAGTGCCGCCGTAAGCAGGCGGAGGGCCCTCCGCGCCGTCAGGGTGAAGCGTGTTAGGTCCGCAAACAGTTCCACAGTGTCTCCTTCGAAAACCCAGGCCTCATGGAGTCTCGCAGATCGGAGGATTCTGTCTTTAAGAACGAAATTTGGCAGGTGGCAGATAAGATCCCTGGGACCTCGTTGTGACGTGGGAGGGGGTAGCGTGATAAACGCGATGGGCCCTATCAATGTCCTTAGATGAGACACTGCCATCTTGTAGTATGAAGTTGAATAAACGGGCCAGCAAGTCCCTGGGTTCCTCACCCTGCTCACGTACCCCCCGAATCCGGATGTTGTGCCGTCTCGATCTATTCTCCAAATCATCCACCCGGCATAAGGTAGAGAGTACCTGTGTATCTGCGATGGGATCCGAGGAGGGAGCTTGGGGACAGTCCGCGGAGGTTTCCAGTTGGGTGACTCTGGTCTCCAGCGACCTCAGTCCAGTCTTCACCTCAGCCACCTCTCCTCTCAGTGACTCGCCGAGTGTAACCGCCAGGTGTTGCAAGTCTGAGCGGGTCGGGAGAGTAGCCAGGAGATCCTGTATACGCCGCAGCCGCGGGTGGTCCTCCGACCATGAGGCCTCCGACTGCGTGGGAGAGGTCGAAGCCGAGGGACTAGGCCCACGCCGTCTGTCAGTGGAAGCTTGGAGAAAGGCTTCCATAGGGCCCGTACGGGTCGTCCGGGGTGTGCCTGGAACGGAGGGGGTCTGTCCCTTCGACTTCCCCATCTCGATCACCTTCCAACCAGCGGAAAATAAGCTATTGAGCAGTGTTGTTGTCGGAGCTTAAAGGGACACTCTACTAAAAAAATCACCCCCCTTTTTTTAATCCTAACCTATCCCTATTCCCTTAATAGTTTTTTTTGTTTATGTTTTTGTAACTGTAATACTTACCCTAAAATCCTCGTTTCCAGCGGTGTGTTTTTTTTTTCCATACTCCCCTCCCTCCTCTTCCGCTCCCGTCCTTCTTCCATCCGACTTGCCTTCTGGCCTGGCAGTTGCAGAAATAAAACCCCCAAGATGCTTTGCCGAACAACATGGGAGTTATAGTTCTAAAATCGATGAGGGACATATTTTGGCCAAATGCCATATGCTCCAAGTCAGAAGTCCGATAGTTAAACATTTTTACAATCAAGGGGAAAAAAAAAACATTTGTGTTTTATAAAAGCCAGGAGCCTGTGTTAAGTACAAAGAAGGAAATGCAGTAGTTGGGGCCATGTGTGAGCCAGATGTGGATTGCAACTTACAATGCAGGATATTAGGATGCCCTTGTAAACAGTTGCAAGAATTTCTGACAAATACATACACAGAGTACCTGGTTATATAATAAGAACAGACAAGCTTTACAATATCCAGATGGTTTATTTTGTCGTCGTTTCCCCCCCTTCAAGTTGAGCAGTTTCATCTTCTAACAGAATGCACGCCAGCCGAGTACACGAGAAGTCGGGGAGAACTGTATTTTGTATTCTTCCAGGTTCGACAAGACTTAATGGAAAGGTACAAAAGATCACCTTGAGCCAGCTTTGGCATGGCAAGTTTTTTCTGCGATCTTGTCGGTGTCCAGAAAACTCGACAATCAGGTCTTTACAATCCAGCTCAGACAGCAATTAGTAAACAAGGCAGAACAGAGTGATCTTCAGCAAGAGGGGGGGGGGGGCTGGACTACGAGAGACCATGGGGAGTGGGTGATAGGGTTTCCAAACCTAGAAAATGCTTGTTTGTATAGGCTGCATGTTAAAAGAAATCAATAAGAGTGAATGTGCAATCTAGACCATAGGGAACAGGCACAGTTTTAAAGAAAAAATAATAATTTTCTCCAAAGTACAAAACAAAGTCAAAATAAAACCAAAGTCTTATCTCCATCTTTTATCTAAAGACGTATTACAAGTTCTTTGACCTGCCTGAAGCAGTGGAATTAGTGAGGAGAATAAATATATTTTAAAACAGCAAATCTAGGTAATCCATAATGGTCAGGCTCCTGCAGGCATGCACATATTTAAATGGAAACCTGGCTCTGTCACTAGTGTCTCTTGCAATATATTTACAGTATTCAGGCGTGCAGCACTAAAAGAATAGGGATTAATCCCTTCAGTATTTGATTGTGTCTATACTATCAGTGGTAGCAGACACAGCAGCCGGAGATCGTGTAAAACACAATCAGGGGCTATGCTGTACCATTGCAGATGAAATTTGTTCGTTGCAAACAAAGTTCATTTGGTTTTGGGCTCCATAAAGGTGCCAAGGTTTTAGTCCTGTGGGCATAATGCCAAGCAATGTCCTTTAATCGGACGCACCCTAGCTGACAAGACATGGAGTCACAAGCTGCAGTTCTGACTGCAGTAACTTTTGGCCATTAGATGGAGACATCTGCCCGCCAAATATGTTACTGGAGTAAGGAATACATTGGGAATATTCACAAATATTTCTTACTGTAGAATTTAAAAAAGACTTTCCAAGAACCAATTTTTTTTTTTTGAGAAAGGATTTTACCAGGAAGGATACATTGAGATTTCTCTCATTTTCAAGTATGTCCTGGGTGGCGAGTATGTACCGTTAGGTGTCTTGCCCAAGGACACTTACTGGAGAGGTGCTCGTCGGGATCAAACCCATGTCTCCACAGGTTCTCTCCATGCAGAGCGGTGATGTTACCTCTACTCCACACAGCTGGTTCACAACAGTGGCTTTTTGGAAAATCATTTGGTAGTGAAGGGGTTAAACTGCTGGGTTTAGAAAAAATGAACACGAAAAATAATGAATCTTCTGCTAAACTGCAGATCAATGTTCAAAGACATTATTTTAGTACCATCATTCTAGTACATTGGGAATATACAAAGAAGGCATTCACAGGTGTCGAAGGGATGAATTATCTGCACTATTTTTTACCTCTTTTTTTTTTTAACACCTAAGGCTAATGTCAAACTAACGTAGTCTGAGCGCACTCTGCGTGCGTGCATAATGGACGGACGTACTGACGGAAGATAATAAAAACAGACAGTGTGGTGTCTATAGTAACGGATGTAGAAAAAAAAAGTGAAATATGGGAAACAAAATTAATTAAAACTAAAAGACAGGAACAGTCAGCCAGACCAAAAAAACCTGAGCGGCAACATGATGGACATGTCAAATGCGCTGCATTTGACGTCATGTCATCACGCACACAGGCCGCTACGCAGATGCGGTGCACTCTGGGCGTCCGTCATAGCGCTTTTACGTCGAGGCCTAAATGGCGCCATTGCCACCTGCATGGTGCATGAGCACTTCGGTACGCACGTACTTCGTGTGTTGGTCTCTATTGAAAACAAATCAATGCTACCACGGACGTTAAACTGTACAGCGACACGGACGTGATGACTGCGTTCGTCTGTCACTAGCCTACGGCTGCAGTCAGACGAGCGTTTTTGAGAGAGGAAGGAACGACAGTTAGAGTGGACGTTCCTTCCACTCTGACACCTCTCTGGCCACCTCGATGAGCGCTGTTAGTGCGTTCAGTGCTACAAAGCTCAAATCGTCCGTTGGAGGATGATGCTTTGTAGCCCTGTCCTTCGTCCATTGTAGCTGTTTGACGTGGAGGCTGAAATCACGTCCGGTGGTAGTGCATGCAACACCTTGTGACCCTCCCTTTTGAGCCGCCACAAAGCTGCGACAGACGCAGGGAAGAGCGGCCACACGGACGCACTCAGTGCACTCATATGACTGCAGCCTAAATTAAGTTCTTTAGACTAGCAAACGCTGCCACCTGTCCGCATTCAGGAATAAAACAGAAGGAGACTAAAGATCTAATCACATTAATTGCTTCAAAAGATTCAGACTTTCAGATAAATGGAAGGAAAAGAAAAAGAATACCTAGTCTGTTGTTTCCAGGTAAAGATTAAAAAGATGGCGTACAGCGTTCAAGGAATGGTTGGCGTCAACCTGCTCTACTTAAAGATGGTTTGAGGATGGATCTGCGTCCCTCTGTGCCTGAGACTCCCCCTATACCCCGCCTTGGACATGATATCTCTCGATATCGATTTTATAACCGAGCTACACCTGGATTGTTGTGCCTACCCCTCTGTTTCCCATGATTAGCCCCCCTTTCCTCTACTCTTCCTGTTTGTATATTGTGTCGTTCCCTCCACACCATCCCTCCCCCCTTTCCCTTTATCTCTCTCCACGTTTACTGGTCGGTCTCTATCGCTCTTCTATGCTTTCATAATTGGATACGATAGTTCTGCAGGACATGAGAGTGGACGATCTGACAGTGGTTTCATACATATGATCCTCATAATTGTATTGGACCACATTCTGTTTTGAAGTACTTGAATAATATTTATGTCACAGCTCCGTTTCATTTGTTCACTTAACAAGCGGTAACACTTATCATTTATTGCTTGATTATATACTATGTTGGAATTTCCTTACAATAAACTTTTTGAAAGAAAAGAAAAAAAAGGCGTACAGGCTCTGCTCATCGCCAAATAGATAAGGAAAAAATAAAAACATACATTCTGCCAGGTCTACTTTTTGAATACATTACAGTACTTTGTTTTGCTTGCCTTAAATAATCAAATATGCAAGAAAAAAAGCAAACCTTTTTAAACTTAAAGCACAAAGAATGCTAAACATCCAGGTTCAAGCCAACTTTTGGCGCTTGACAGATTCATGGCAGAGATACTGCTAGTTTACAAGGCCTATATACCTCTGGCTTCTACATATACATTTAATATGTATAACTCTATACTATACGATTATATTTTTCTCTGGCTCCCAAGTTTGATTAAGCAGGGAACAGAAAAAACAAAACACAGGCCTGATGTAGAAAGGTCCAGTAGCACACACTGGATTTGCACAGAACCAAAAGTATTTTCAAAGAGATCTATATATAAAATTTATATAATGTCATAGTTCTAGCATTACAGTTTACAAATGGCGTATATGTAAAATGAAAATTATTCGGTCATTAAACCTGGACATTACTGGACATGACGCTCACATGTCAAAGCAACACAAATATTAGAGTTGACAGCTCAGACTTACTCTCTGGGTTATTTTTGCTACATATAAGGAAAACTTACTGCCTGGAAATCAATAGACTCTTGCAGAGCATCTACCCAGCTCATCCCTACCTTAGGCATGGAAATTTCAAGAATAGTAAACAACCAGAGGTATGTTTTCTTCTTGGACATCTGCCAGCAGGACTCAATGCACACATACATTCACTTTGCTTACTGTAAGGCTGGGTTCACACCTAAGCGTTTTACAGCGTGCTCCTGCGCACTGTAAAACGCTCAAACAGTGAAATACCATTATTCCCTATGTGGGCATATCACACCTGGCCGTTTCTCAGCGCGCATGAACGCGCTGATAAACGCCCTACGTCCAAAGAAGTGCGGGAGCTTCTTTGGGGCAGTTAGCCGCGAACGCGCTGCAACGCACGTTCGTGCGTTTTTTGTATGCGCGAACGCGCGGAAAAAAAACGCGCGCATTGCGCGACGCTGCGCTACGCCGTGGTGTGAACCCAGCCTAAAAGGAACACGTGTGAGGAAGGAAAAGCTAGTGCTATGTCACTGACACAATAACTACTTGTTTACAAACTGGTCACCAAAAATAAACTATTTTTTTTTTTTTTTTACATCGTATTTTACCAGGAAGGATACATGGAGATTTCTCTCGCTTTCAAGTATGTCCTGATAAAGAAAAACAAATGTTTTTGAAGAATCTGAGTGAAACCATAAAAATAAGCAGCAGAGACCAACATATTTGGAAAAGGCGACAAGAGATTTCAAGTTGGCTGTTAGCAGGAGAGGTTTATATTCTAGCCAAGCAGATTGTGCACGTCACCATTTCTTTATAATATGCATGCCATGAATAAGGAATGGTGTCTACAGCTGGACACTAGGGATTTCCTCCAGCGAGCATGTGCGCATACATTGTAACCCCAGCTACTCCAGCCCTGTGCTCTATAGTGGATCAACCTGACTAATGGACCAGGAGTTTCAATGGAAAAGGATTTTTATCTCTACTTCCCCTTTACGAATAACCTAAAATAAACAACATAACTAAGACCAGGGTCAGAGGAAGCTTCACTTCTAAGGAAACTTGTTGTGGGTGAATAAATGCACACAAAACTAGAGAAGGTAAAGTATGTCTCAATGTCAATAAGCATTTCTTCATGCATAGTGGATAAATGTACTGGCATGCCGATTTCAATAAACAATTGCATTCTGCTCCCCCAACAAAGGGGTTAAAAAAATTAAACATGCACTGATCAGCACCCAGCCAGTGAGCCCAGAAATCAGCCGTATCCTGCAAGTATAAAATGCGGGTGAGGGGTACTGCGGCTGTGGTTTTTGGACTAGCCTAACAAAACTGAAGTCGTAGAGGGGAACATAAAACTTTAGATCTCCCAGAAATCCAGTTCAGAAGGGATTCCAGGTATTGTGTGCGCAAGTATTCAGTGGGCATAGACCAATTATCGGTAGCGGATATTCAGGAAATTACCGATAATCTGTGTCGGCCTTTTATTTGGCCAAGTTGCCTCATTGCAGCCGATACACACAAATCATTGCAGTTCCAACAGTATTGCACATGAGCGTGATGACAACTGAGATGGGGCTTTCCTCCCATCTGGCAGGAAATTCCCTATACAGAGATAGAGGGGACTTTTGAACCCTTGTGTTTTTGCTGCCGTATATCCTACAGCAGGCGTCAGCAACCGTAGCCTTCTAGATATTTTGGAACTACATTTCCCACGAGTCTCTAAGAACCTAATCAGTAGCTGAGCATCATGGGATATATAGTTCCAAAACATCTGAGGATCCAAGGTTGCTGAACCCTTACCTACAGGGTTATATATGTTCTTGAACCCAGGACGTACTTGAAAACGAGAGAAATCTCAATGTATCCTTACTGGTAAAATCCTTAATAAATAAATAAATAAATATATATAGTATCACTGCAAAAGGTCAGAGTCTAGATATGGCCATGTGGTTTGTAAATACGCTTAATTAAAACCATCTAAACCTCTTAAATAAAACCATTCCTGTTTTTACTAAAATTAATGAAATGAGCATGGTGCAAGATTTAAAATTTGTTAAATGCATTTAATTAATGGCACAATCAAACATTTGTGTTGTTTTTAACAACATTAAATACACAGAATATCTTCCCCAGATATCGACTATTGGCTAGAAATTTTGTAGATTCTCCGTATTGGCTCTGGGGGAAAAAATGATGTTGGTCTATCCCCCTAGTATTCAGTGGTAAAAGACATTTTATCCAATCTCCATGAAATTAAAATGTTGTATGAGGGAGGTCACAGAGCTGGCTCCCGTAACCTCTAGAGTCTAGGGGTTCAACCTCAGCCCTCCACATGATTAGAACTACATCTCCCACAGTGCTCAGCCACTCAATGGGTAGGCCACGTCTCACGGGAGTTGTAGTTGCAAAACATCTGAAGGGTTGATGTTGCTAACCCCTGCTTTAGATTGTAAATTCATGTGAGGTGAAGGCGCATTCCCTCTACACCAGTGGTTCCCAACCGCGGTCCTCAGGTACCCCTAACAGGCCAGGTTTGCCAGATATCTGAAGCTCAGCACAGGTGATATAATTTGCTGCTCAGTGATTTCGGGATTCAGTCTGCATTTCCCCAAGGTGATCCTTAAAACCTGGCCTGTTAAGGGTACTCGAGGATCAGGGTTGGGAACCACTGCTCTATACCATGAGTCTTTGGTTCCTAAAAGATTCAATGTGTGTTGATAATGCAATATTCTTTATTAAAGCTCGGTTGAAACTGTGCTACATAATGATGACATTATCACCACATCAAGGCACTCCGAGAGAAACCGGTTGAGTGACAAGGATTAACAGCAAAATCTCAGGGATTTTTTTTGTGAAAGTATTTTACCAGGAAGGATACATTGAGATTTCTCTTGTTTTCAAGTATGTCCTGGGTGGCGAGTATGTACCGTTAGGTGTCTTGCCCAAGGACACTTACTAGAGAGGTTGCTCCCTGGGATCGAACCCATGACTCCACAGGCTCTCTCCATGCAGAGCGGTGACATTCCCTCTACTCCACCCAGCCGGTTTAAGAGGATATCATCGGTAAATGGACAGCTGCAAAAGGATTATAGTAAGGATTTTTTTTTTTTTTCCAAAGAAATTCTGAGGGTATTTTGAATTTCTCTTTTTCAAACAGCTGATCTGCATATTTTAACAGATGCCAACAAAAACGACATAATATTTGAATAATTTGACTGAATTTACTTTTCACAATCCATACATGACTGACAACTAAGGCTGGTGTCAGACGAGCGTAGTGTTCACGTCCGTGATTGCGCCTAAAAGTACGTCCGTGATAGCATGAAAGAAAGTCCATTGGAGCCTGACACATGAAGTACGTCCGCACTGAACTGCGGACGCACAACGGCCGCGGCAAACGGACGCAGGTTAGGCAAGAACGTAATACTGCTAGAACGGACGTGCGGAGTGCGCTGCGTCCACAACGTCTGCATAGCTTTGTGTGTGAGTGATGGAGCATGGTCAGACGGACTGCATTTATACGTCCAGCATTTTTGACGGACAGAATGTTTTTTCATTGCAATTTATTTTTCCCTCCTACATCCGTCAAAAATAACTTCAGTGAAAAAACGGACTGTGTGACCACTACTGCGTCATCCGTACTGACGATGTCCGTACTGCACGGACGTACAGTCCGTAGAAATCACGCTCGTCTGACCCCAGCCTTAATGTCAACACGTAGACTGAAAAACCATATGGGGAAAAAAGCTACACTACTCTAGCAAAAAAAAAACACTGAAAGGGCATTCCAGTGGTCCCTGAACATCACCTAAATTAACAAACCATGTTAAAACAAGCAATATAATTCAGACTCACGACCAAGTCGCAGGTTTTCACATACTGACCCTGATACGCCCCAAAGCAGCACAGCACAGAAGCAGGACTTTACACAGTGCTTTGGAAGGCAGAATGATAAAGAATAATAAATAATAATAATAATAATAATGTTCCTGTTTCTACATGAAATACATTGTATTAATATAAAGGAAACATAGAATATTATTAAGGGTATTGGTCAGTACAAAATGATACACTCCCCAGCACACCTAGAACAGAGACCATGTGCCCTACCGCAGATTTTGTTAAAAATCTCACAACACCTGCTTCTTATAGTCAGTAATAATTTAGTCTTTAATGGCTGAAAGCAAGAATATCTAGGAACCTTGAAACTTCTCATCCCATGGCTGGCTCCACTACTTCTTCCTATTCAAAGCATTAAAATAGTGTAGACAGCCGCAATAGGAGTTTGCAGATCAACAGAAATAGTAGGGGAGCCAATATACGTAACAGCTCATGCGTTCATCATAGCGGCTCAGTTGGAATGTGACCCCTTGTGTGCTTTTGATGGGAATTGTTGCGGTCTTCAAATTAAAAACGGAGCCTTGAAACTATGGCTTCAGCACTGAGATCAATCCTCATTCTGGGTCCTACACACTGTAACATCCATGCATTAGAATCATGCCACGGCAACTTCTATAGCGAGCATCAGTCTAGAATAGGGGTGGCCAATAAACTATTTTTTTTTTTTTTTAAAGAAGGAAAAAATTGATTTTGAACAACATTAAGGCTGGGGTCAGACCAGCGCACTTTTAACGTGCGTTCTGGCGCACATAATTACGGCCGCACTAGCAGCAAATGACGGGCAATGATGGCCAATATACGAAGTACGGTTGCACGAAAGTCCGGCCGCGCAACGCAAGGGGAAAACGAACGCATTTTTTCGAGAACGCCGAACCGCTAGTACGGACGTACAGAGTGCGCAGCTGCGGCATAGCGGCGTGTTTGCGTGATTAGGAGATGTCAGACACTGCTAATGTCCAGCCTACATAACGTCCAGACGCAAAAAGAGTTTTATTGACGATCGGAAAAAAATCACGCACGAAAAATGCGCATCGTATGACCGTTTTCGCGCACTCCGTGAAAAAATACGTCAATTCGTTCGGACGCACTTTTTTACATTCGCGTGTAAAAATGCTTTCGTTTGACCCTAGCCTAAATCGTGAACTTCCAATCTACACTCAATACCCCAGAACAACAAAGAAAACAGATTTTTTTAGAACATTACAAATTTATTAAAAAGCTGAAAATGTAAAATACAGAAATAACCTGGTCTACAACGCTCAGGATCTCAGACTGGGCTAAAGACTCACTTTCAAGAGGACCATGACCTCAAGCTCACATACTGGACAACACAAGAGTGGATTGGGACAACACTGAATGTCATGGAGTTACCCAAGTCAGAGACTAGACATGAACCAAAACAAACATCTCTGGAGACACATGAAAATGGCTGTCCATTGACACTCCCCATCCAATTTGACACATTGAGAGTTTATTTTTGGAAAGTATTTTACCAGGAAGGATACATTGAGATTTCTCTCGTTTTCAAGTATGTCCTGGGTGGCGAGTATGTACCGTTAGGTGTCTTGCTAAGGACACTTACTGGAGAGGTGTTCTTGCTGGGATTCGAACCTGGGTCTCCACGGTTATAGAGCAGTAATGTTACCTCTACTTTATCCAGTCGGTAGAGATGAATGGCAGGAACTACCCGAAACCAGATGTACAGAGCTTGTCACGTCATACCCCAAAAAAAGCACACAAGGCTGTAATCACGGCAAAGGTGCTTCAATTAAATAGAGTTAAATGTCTGAATACTTGGATCACTGTAAATTAAAAACCACAAAATAGCAGAAAGGACAGAAAACTTTGTTGCTTTGTCATTGTGTCGTATAAAGTGACAAAGAAAAGGAAACATTTGAAACAATTTTACATAAAGCTGCAATCAAAAATATAAAATAAAAATGAATGAGTGTGAATAAACTGTATCTTATGACACGCTTTTCATAATATTTTTGAAATCTTAGGATCTGCTCAACCTTCTGTATGGCTTTAAGATCATTGTAATAAGCTGTGTCTGGCTTAAACCACCCACGTATCAGCCGCATTCTGCATCCAGTCTCTACATTCTACACACTGTATGAGTGGAAAGCCTTCCAATTCCTGGGAATGCAATAATCATCAAGATCCTGGCTGCCGAATCTGACATACAAAGCTGTGCCAGGATTCATGTAACATTTTTATTCTCACAAAACCAAATGAAGAAATATGCTCCATGTGCATTTTATGATTAGTAAAATCAGATTAGCAGAATTTTCTTTACAACAGTGTCTCACAAATCTATTGGCTCCTAAAAGGGCATCGCCGGCTCCTGATTTTATATATCACCTATAGCTACACAAAATATTGGCTCCTAAAAACTATGCTTTCGACTCCTACATTGGACACCGATTTGCTAAGCCCACCTCTCAGATATGGATTGCCCAGCAAAAGAGTGGCCTCCTAGTGTTCTATGGGAAGCTCAGCCAGCATCGTCACATGCACCAAATACATCATGAAATTAACGGTTAATTGATGCTGCAGCATTTCATTGATAAAAAAAAAAAAAGGAAAATAAATGAATGAGGGGAAAAAAATAAATAATAGAAAACTGGTCCTTGCAGCTTTCAAATCTATTGAGACGACTTGTGAGGTTTCCTTTCTGTACTACAACAACAACCCTTTAATATGCAAAGCTGTCCAAAAGCCTGATTAGTCCTTTTAAAACACAAAAGCATCACAAAAAAGACACCACATGACACAGTGAGCATGTAATCATTCACAAGTATAGGATAAGACGAGCAATGAAGTGAAGCCAGAGAAAGGACAATGAAATCACAAGCAGAATCCCATGAAAAGCTTCACATATTGTGCAGAGATATTGCACAGCTCACATGAGAGTTTTCCTTGCATCACAATGCTGTCAGTATCACTACTGCAGTCAGCGGTTTCTAGTACCGAGGAAAGAGGAAGTAGAAAAATTCCTAAAAAGAGAAAAAATTAAATAAACCACAGACAAGAAATACCAAGTCACTTTTGTGCTTTATCATGTAGTGCTTGGCTGCCATTTTTACCTCGAAGACGTTACTTGAAACAAAGAGATAGATCTAATATTTTGGGTTTTTTCTTCTTCTAAATAGTTGTCTAAAGCCAAGATTTAGAACCCTTTCCCGGATGTAAAATATTGACACTGCCTGAATAATCCCAGTTTGTGAGAAACCACAGATGCACACGCAATGTAAATGAGGCAAGGGTACAAAAAATATGGAGGCTTCGAACTGGCAATCACAGCAATAGATGATATTGAGGTTATTCTAACCATATTCATTTATAGGTCTTAACAAGTTGTAAATACAGCCATATTCTAGCATGATAAATAGTTTGATTAACCCCCCCCCCCAAAATAACCTGTTTATAATCTCCATAAATCTGAAAATCTAAATGGGGGGGGGGGACCGCTGGAAAACTGCCTACAATACTGAATTATTCATCTACATCCCTTTGTGCAAAAACAAAGCAGACAAGAAATATACAAAGCCACCAAGCCCAATTCACTTTCATTGCAGAAGTTGGGGGTGGTAGGGGGGGGGGATGAAACAATAGATGGAGGATTGGGGTTACTAAACATACAAATCATTTACAAGCAGAATATACTCATTGGCAAAGCCAAACAGGCCTATAAAGGCATATGGAAAATATACATTAGTTGTTTTGCAGTGGATGATTGAATCTGGTCACATAAAAAAAAAAATCTTTGTGG
Organism: Leptobrachium leishanense; assembly: GCA_009667805.1. Classification (NCBI taxonomy): domain Eukaryota; kingdom Metazoa; phylum Chordata; class Amphibia; order Anura; family Megophryidae; genus Leptobrachium; species Leptobrachium leishanense. Next base: position 311,688,503 of record CM019064.1, read on the forward strand.
TTTAGCACCTATAAATAATTAAATATAGATCTACCCTGTTTCATAATTAAGATTAATCTTCAGGCTGCATTTAAAACAATTCCACACAAAAAAATATATATACATAAACCGTAAAAAAATATATATATATATATATATATATTTTTTTTTTTACAAAGTTTTTTATTTTGAAAAATAGTCAGCTTAACAACATACAAAGCATGGAATGACCTCGCAGGGCCATGAAATATCATCAGAATAAACACATCAATATAAAACAAGGAAGTCATCTAAGGGAAACCACATATTAGTAAACATCCCCTAAGAAGGGGGGTCTCATCGAAAAATCAACTGCGAAGTAAGAGGTAATCAGAAAGTCACAAACGTGTCTACAGGTTGTAACAAATGGGGTGTCTCTGTAAAGTAGAAAATAAAATCGCCACATATCAGCATAGTCATCCCCAATTGGGGGGGGGGTCTCATCCAACAATAGGTAGAGGAAAGCAAAAACAAAAAAGCGGTATCATTTATATAAGACAACTATAACCATCACACATTTTGAAGCAGCTTCAACCATCTGCACAGAAAGATCATCATGTTAAAGATTCCCCAGTCTAAATGGCAGTCAAGAGCAGGTTGCCAGCCATCAGGCTCACTTCAACAGCATACAGACACATTTCCATCTGTTAGCTGCCTGGTTCTACAAACAACTGAGCCCTTTGGCCCCGCACGGACGCAGTTCTGCCTCTGCTAGCCACAATCTTTCAGACATCATGCCGAAAACACATAGATAGGCAATGTATCATATTCTGGTGTAACTGCAGACTGGCAATTTAGCCCAGCTTTTGTTTAGAAATATTCAAAAAATTAGGAACCAGGGGCTACCAGACTCCTAGGACAGTATTACATTCTGCCCGCCAAAAATGCCAAGATGGAAAATCCACGCCTGCAGGTTTCTTTCCCCTTAGCTTCCCCCTTTTAGCACTATATTACAGGATACTCGAGGCAGAATCAGTTTGCACCAGCTCCTAGCTGCGGTTAACTATTCAGTTAACCGCAGCGGGGTGTAATTAGCATTAGGACTTTGCGTTCCCTGTGCTTAACATGGGGAGTGCAAAGTACAGTAAGCAAGCGCTGAAAAGCGCCAACTTTTTTTTTAACCCGTTGACGTTAGGTTAGTTGACCAAACGCTAACATAGCTGATCGCTATCGTTAGCGTTAAGATTCTAATAGTGCCCCTAGTGTATTGTAGATTAACCATACCTAGTTGACAACTAGGCCAAAAGGAGACGCAAACTACTCATTTTATCTGAGGACAGGCAAGAGCTGGCCTCCTGAGGTATGGGCAGATCTTTATACCCATTAGGACGTGGGACCAAACGTTTTAATTTGATCCTGCCTGTACCATGCCAAAGATGTGACATCTCTCTGTATGCAAGTACTGCCATATGACGCAATATGAAAAAGAAACCTTTGTGTAAAGGGGATAAACGATTGTTGATTCAGGAAGTTGTACACGGCACAAAGACTGAACAGTGGAGAGAGGTGACCCAATATTCCCTGTTTGTGGGAAAATTTACTGAGAAAAAACAGTTCACAACATATAAAAGAAAAGGAACCACATTAGCATGCAAAAGCAGGAAGAAAAAAAATAAGTCTATGAACTATCAGGTAGCGTCACTGATCAGTCCTTTATATCCGACACCACGGGTGCACTACTAAAGGAGAAGCCAAGTTACCATGACAACACTCAAGAAAAAGGCTGCAGAGAAAAAAGTAAAGAAATGAAAGTTTCTTAAAAAGAGCAATCCAGACACACAGTACACAGGACTGCGGGCCATGGGAGATCAAGACAAAAACAAGAAAAATAATTGGACGAGTCTCCTCTTTTCCTGTATGAAAAACAAAATGTACCTGCACTGTAAGAAAGAAAAAAAAAAAATCACCTGCTGCTTCCACCAGAAAAGCTAGGAAATGTTCAAATAGGTCATGCAACATGAAGCGCTATTGCCCGAGCAGGGGTGTGTTACAATACAATTGAAAATTTTAATAAAGTAGTCGACCTGCCAAATGTGCGACACTGGATATCTGGGTATCTCACCTAATCCTTGTTAAACATAAGAATTGTTTTGTATACTAAATATGCCGAGTTCAGGGATACGATGTAGGTTTGGGATGGTGAGACTAGGACACAGAGTTGGCTCAAATGATTGGACGATGGGTCATGGCCAGAGGCAATGCGACTGGTTCCAATGATTGATATTAAATTTAAAAGGTTTGTCAAACCCTGGCCTAATAAAACATATCTTTCCAATATAATGCCCAGTCAATTCACAGCTTAGTGAGAACGTCTAGCAGACTCTCATACATGGCTAACAAGGTGTACATGCTCTTGAAACAAAGTCTGTTCCATTGAAACCACATACCCGCTTTCAGCAGTCCCCACGCACTTAATAGGCGCACTTTGCCGGAGCACAATGCAGATCACATTGACCTAACTGCTTCAGGCAAGCAGAGCTATATAAACGTGTTGACAATGTCACCAGCACTATCCACACATTAAAAAAAAAAAAAAAAAAAAATTCTTCCTAAAGGGGATTCTAGGCTCACTTTAAACGTATGCCAGATGATTTACCCAGGTCAAACAGGTCTTTCAACGGTTTACATGTTGCTCCAGTCTGGTGAGAAGGAGGAAATTGTAACCATGAATGTCAACATGTCAGGCATCAAGGCAGTAACATGTAGGAGCCAGGCAGATTTCCATTTAGATTTATGTAGAATAACCTAACGATTCATCAGCCAGAGGTAAGATGTGTAAAACTCCCAGCATTAAGACTGATAACGTTTGAGAACGTAAGGATAAAAGTATCATTAACATCACGGGTGACTGGAAGAGGAGATAACAAAGACATTATTCACAGAGCATCTGATGGTTATTTGGGCAATTTGCGATTTCTGGCTCCTTGAGCATGGATAGCTGGGTAATTATAGATACCGCAGCCTAAAGCAACAAGCTATACTACATCTGTCAGACAGGCTCTGGTTAGATGCTTTGTAGAGGTTGCCATCATCTGCAATTTAATACTCTGTGACCCAAAACCAAGCATATATGTATTACTTTATCATCCAATTTTGGCCCCGAGTTATAGGACGTCAAAGCATGTCACATGGCTATATGCGTTGGGCTGAACACAGGGAGGGAGGTAGAAGCCAAATTGGTTCCCTCTTCCTCTTCCTGAAGCTCAGCTCAGCCAGCCCTTCAAGGTGGAGATAAGTTCCTGCTCTGGAAAGGCTAAATCAGCCCCCTTATAAAACGAAAAGGGGTGAGGACACTCAGGGTGGTCATAGCGCATAGAGTGTCCCTTTAAGTACCAAATCTCAGCATTAAATTTAAAAGGCCTGAAAAGCTATTCACTGGGAAGATCTGCATGATCTCACTCAGGATTGCCAAGAGGTAAAACAAAAACAAAAAACAAGTAGAATTGTAAAAAGATATTATGTCATCTGTAATACTTACTGTAGTTGCTAAGTTAACATGAGTGAACATCCCATAGCAATTAACACCAAAAGCTCTTATTCACCACAGATCTCTCTCTGCATTCCTATCTTATGTGGCATTACCCTTTGTCTTCAGCAAGGACCATCTGTTTTCCACCTACATGTTACATTACAGTGTAATTAGAATTCACAAATTAGTTCCTCTTTAAACAATGACATCATAAACCCCCAGACCTTAAAGGGATTGCAAAGTTTTCAGTTACTTATGGCAGCAAACACACACAGGCAGGACTCCTTTTGCCTGGAGGAGAGCCTGAATGCTTGAAACATTGCATGTGTCTGCAGAACCTGTCTGCTTTGCCGATGGCCGGGTGGACGTTCCGTCCTTTAAAAATTCAGAGGGCTCATATTTCAGAAGAGTAAAACGGAGGCCAACCACGAGTGAATTTGAAGGGGGAAAAAAAATATATATATATATTTCGACCAGCTCTATGCATTAGGTATTCATATTGTAACATTTCAATGTTCTTGAACCCAGGACATACTTGTAAACGAGAGAAATCTCAATGTATCCTTCCTGGTAAAAGCCTTTATAAATAAATATTACCTGTAGATATTCTAAAGTCCACTGATACACCTCACTGCCCCAACCAGTCCATCTCTCTCACCTTGCAGTCCTCTCCTCCTGTTTCCACCCCCAACCCTTTAGATTGTAAGTTCCCACGGGAATAGGGCCCTCGTTTCCTCCTGTACAGGTTTATCAAATGTTGTTCAGTCTCAGTGTATTGTAACCCTGTCTATATTGTGTCCATTGTTCAAGCACTGCAGAATATGCCGGTGCTATATAAATAAAGTATAATAATAATATAATAAATCCAAAATACTTCTGCTCCCAAGCATTCTTAATAAGAGACAACTTGCATTGCAAATCTTTAGCAATTTAAACACAAAATCATTGCTGTTAAGAGTTATTTAACTGCTCTGCATTTTTGTGTTCTACACTGCATCAGAAAGATGTAGGGGGTTATTCAGAAAGCACTGAAATTTCAGAAAAATTTGTAGTTTGTCGCACTTCAGCGATTCCATTTCGTCCGACTCTGCGGTGAATTCACCGCTGAAATGACCGAACTGCAGGAGAAAAAAAACTCTGCTATCCTTCTAATACGTGTTTAAATCAGTATGTATTAAAATGTGTGTAAATAATTAATTAAAAAATGTCCTTTAAAAGTAAAAAGGTCTGTTAAAGAGTCATAAAAAAATAAAAAAGGGTGTTCTAAAAATGACTAAAAAGGTTTTTTGCTGAAAATGAAAAGCGGTGAAATACAAAAAATATAAAAACAATATTGTTTTACATTGAATCCTACGGGATTCGCCTGTTTAAACTTGTCAAACTGAATCACGGTAAATCAGGGCATTTCCCTGACACCTCGGCGTTCTGCAAATCACTATCACTTCTCTATCGAACAATTTCGCTGCTGCCGAAAACCGCCGATCTGCACCGTATTTCGCTGTCCATTTGTCAGTATTTGGCGAATCAACAACTTTCAGAATGCACGTACTGCCCTTGAAATTGCACCATACTGTGAAATTCAGTGTTCAGTGCCCTTCGAAAACAAGGTCGTTCCTTTCTGAATAACGTCTTTAGTGATACCTAAATCTGGTGATGTACAGGCCATTAGAATGCAAGCTCTTTGGGGGAGCAGGGTCCTCTTCTATATAACCATGTACAACTTATTGATACCCCTGTGCCACGCTGCAGAATATGATGGCACCATACAAATGAATAATTAGTGGTTCTTATTTTTCAGCCGCAATAGAAGAGTGATCGCACCAAGGTCTAGTGAAATCGCTGGATATTCCTTTGCCATTACGTATCCATGCTGCGCCTGAATGAGCCCTCTTCACGTTCAAGATATCCAAATCAATACCATACAGAAACACAATCCATATGCAAAAAAAACCTTTGAGGATTGAAAGCAAACTTTCATTAACTATAAATCCATTTGTCTATGGCAAACAGGAAGAAAGAACTTCTCAAACCATTTTATCTCTTAACTTTGATCATCAATTAAGGTACTAAGCTCCTTGTGTGTCAGCCTGGCTTACCATTTTTTTAGGATTTTTCAGCAATTTAGGACTACATTTCAAGCTTTCAGTGGAGGCAATTACCCAATGAAGTCCATGTCATGGGGAGGTGATGATACAGACTTTATATGGCCTACATCTTTCATTCGTGTGTCCCTCTAAAACTATGCAGTATGTGGATTAAATAGCATCTCTGGCTATAATCTGTTTAAATTGGACAGGCTGTTATACGCTTCATAGCCAATCTGGCAATCCTTTTTCAGTCCCAAATGTAAACTATCCTTGAAAAGGCAACACCCTATGACAAATTACTAAATGCTCCATCCACGGTTCAGTAATGGGACGTACTTAAGTTGTCATTTTAAATAGGTTATTTAGAGCAGATTCGTATCAGAGATACAGAACAGTCTGCTTTGTAATACATTCTATGGAGACAAAACGTGCCGAGCTGTTGGTACAAGATTCCAGGGACCGAATATGTTCCTGGACTAGGATGAATAAATAATTTGTCACTTTGGCTACAGCATTGATTTCCAATGGTTTGTCTACACCTCCTGGGTCTGCGCATTTCATGAGGCTTTCCTGGAAGTGTTTTACACAACTTTATTTTACTGATGTAAAAGGTGTAAATCTTGCTTGGAAACGTAAAAAAATAATAATAATTCAATAAAACTGTTATGAGAGCAAGAAGTGGGCTTTATTGGCCTGTCCTAAGGTGGGTCCCTGCTCTGGTAGCACAACATATCATTATTATTTATATAGCGCCAGCATATTCCGCAGCGCTGTACAATGGGCACAATATAGACAGGGTTACAATACATTGAACAACATTTTGATAAACCAGTACAAACAGGAAACAAGGGCCCTATTCCTGTGGGAATTTAGGAGGAGAGGAATGCAAGGTGGGAGTGATGGATTGGTTGCGCGAGTCGGTGTTAAGGGAGCGTTTGAAGGAAGGGAAACTAAGGGAAAGTCTGACCGTATGAGGGAGAGCTTTCCAGAGGATGGGGGTGAGAAATCCTGTAGTCTATCATGGGAAGAGGTGATGCGGGGAGAAGCTAGGCACAGGTTGCTGTTTGACCTTAGGGAGCGGGATGGGGTGTATTTGGTGATTAGTGAGGACAGGTAGTGGGGAGCTGAGTTAGTGAGAGCTTTGTGGGTCTGGGTGAGGATTTTGAATTTAATTCTGCAGTGGATGGGGAGCCAGTGAAGGGACTCGCAGAGGGGAGCAGCAGAGACCGAGTGGTGGGGAGGTGGATGAGCCTGGCAGAGGCATTCAGAATGGAGTGTGGGGGAGGAGGCGAGGCAGGCAAGAGGGAGTCCAGCTAGGAGATTATTACAATAGTCAAAGGGAGATTACAAGGGTGTGGATGAGTTGCTTTGTGGCGCCAGTGATAAGGAATGGCCGAATTCTGGAAATATTGCGTACTTGGTAGCGGCAAGAGGAAAGCAACTGAATATGAGGGATGAAGGAAAGAGCAGAATCAAGTGTAACTCTGACATAACAAACCTGGCTTGATGGGTAGATAGTGATACCATCGACCATGATAGAGAAGCCAGGAGGTGGGGAGGCATTAGTAGAAGCTCAGTCTTGGACATGTTAATCTTTAGGTGGTGGGAGGCCATCCAGGAGGAAATGCCAGATAAACAGTCACTGACTTTGGAAAGGACAGGAGGAGAGAGATCAGGGGTGGGGGTAGATCAGAGTATCATAACGTTTTAGCTCAATGGTGCCATTACAGAGAGGACTATTCCATATGCAAATCAGACCACTATCACCCACAAAGCATGGCCATAACTGAAAAGCCAAAGAAGTCAACTCTGCACGAGAGATACAGCAACCCCTGATGATTGTCACAGACATGCCTATTCCATATTACAAAAGACCACAGACGTACTCATGATTCAAAGTGTGGGGTTGAGAATCCAGAGCATGTGTACTTGTATACTGAATACACACTATGTACTTCTTGGTATTAAAAGAAATTGTGTCGATCCATAAAGTAGCAAAGTATTTTACTTGCATGGTCTTTGTTGGACACATTTGTGCCACATGATCGCGCATTCTTTAGACGTATTCCAAAAACTAAAAGGATTTCTTGGAAGGAGAATACTTGGTAGGTATGTTACTCAAAGAATAAACACATGGCCTACAGTGCATGAAAACAACTCCCACACAATAAACTAGCATCTATTCAGGTCGCATTTAAACCTGCATGTTTGAGGACCAAGTACCCGGAATGCTTTTATTCACTTACAAAGATTAGTAGCTGAGGTTTTATAAACCGGGGTAGGTCTAGGTGACACTTTCTTCATGAATATCTGAAAGCACTTTTTTCTTGGAAAGAGAAAACCCATTAATCCTAGAGAATGTCATTTACATGGAATGGCCCAAGGAAGTGGTTTTTCACAACCATGAAGGGGTTAAAAAATGAAAACACATAAACGTGCTCTCTGATTGGATTGTGTTGGCATTGGGAGTGCAGCTTACTCGCATGCGGATTGGCCGTTTTTGCCTGAGAAGGAAAAAAAAAACCTAATTTTCTAAAGCAAATGCGTTAAAATGACATCCAGATAACAGAATATTAACTTTGGGCAACGTACGGTAAACAATGCAGAAGCACACCAGCAGGATTTAAAAATGGTCCTTTCATATGAAAGGCTATGTACCATTCATAAAATAACCAAAGGAGTTTAGTTTGGCCATGTTAAATGATATGAAGCACACCAATCAGGTTTAGAGACGAAACACAAGGATGGAGTCGTTTTTGAATGCATTACATGTGATTGAGGCAGAAAAATGAAGTATTACATGATCATAACACTACTTCAAAAGCCTACAGTAAATAACAGTAAAAAAAATATATATATATATATCCTAATTTTGTCATGAAATTAAATAAGTTTTACAAATATAAAAAAATCCCATAAGTGTTTTAGAAAACTTTTCAAAAATGCTGCTGTCCATCCCTTTTAAAAGGCCTGTATGACTTCAAAAGCATTTTTCAATCTATTATTATGTGTGTACAACAGCAGGTTTTAAATCTAATGGTTACACTCTGACCGGGCGGACGGCTCCCATACCATGCTGTGCTTCGTCTCTCTGGACAATATGGGGCTACAGGAGAGAGACTTCTGTTGATATCCGTGTATCGCATTATTATACCAATCTGTGGGGATCATGCCTGCAAGATTCTTAAAGGGCAACTGCAAATCTGTTTGCTTCCATGAGGTGTACCCGGCTTTCAGGCTAGGGTCAGACGAGCGCATTCTGTGCGGACGTACACAACGGACGCACTTTCTGACTGACAAGGTAGTGGCCACACAGTCCGTTTTTGTGATTGACGTTTTTTTTGACTGATGTAGAAGGGAAAATAAATTAATATGAAAAACATTTTGTCCGTCAAAAATGCTGAACGTATAAATGCAGTCCGTCTGACTACGTTCCATCACTCACACACAAAGCTATGCGGACGTTGCGGACACAGCACACTCCGTGCGTCCGTTCTAGCGGATTCACATTCTTGCCTAACCGGTGTCCGTTTGCTGCGTCCATTATGCGTCCGCAGTTCGGTACGGACATACTTTGTGTGTGGGGCTCCATTGGCCATAATTAGATGCTACAACGGACGTACAAATGTGTGGCGACGTGATCAGTGCGCTTGTCTGACCCGAGCCTTACACCCATATTAGGCCCCGTTCACACCTGGGCGTTTTACAGTGCGTTCCTGCGTGCTGTAAAACGCCCAAACATGGAAATCCCATGATTTCCCAACACCTGGGTGTTTTACAGGGCATAGGAACGTGCTGTAAAACGCCATAAGCCCAAATGCATTGGAGATGCTACATAGCGTGACATTGCGCGGATTTCGTGGCAAAATCCGTGTGATAAATCGCACAGTGTGAACGGGACCTTAGAGGGAGTTTTAAAGTTTGTGATCCCTGCTACTATACACACTGATAACCAGAATGCTATGGTGACCTGCGTAATGCGGCTGAGCTAGACTTTGGGTTAGATGAAGCATGGTCAACAGTGATATAAGCATTATAATCTGCCTCAAAAAGTAGGTATCCAAAACCCTTCCCTGATGTCTCCATAAGGGTTACGGATACCAAGGCACAAGGTACCCTGGTGACCCCTGAATTGTTAGTGTTAGATATGCTAGTGATCTGATCTGCCAGGATCTCAGGCTCCTTAGGCTGGGTTCACACCTGAGCGTATCTCATATGCGGGTTTTACGCACATTTTTTGTACGTGCGTTTTTTTTAAGTCTATGGCTGCAAACGCACTGTAATACGCCCCAAAGAAGCTCCTGTACTTCTTTGGGCGTAGGGCATTTTACAGGGCGTTCCTACGCGCTGTAAAATGCCCAGGTGTGAACCATGCCCATAGGAAATAATGGGATTTCAGTGTTTGAGCGTTTTACAGCGAGTAGGAACGCGCTGTAAAATGCCCAGGTGTGAACCAGGCCTTAGATTTTTTTATTGCCTACAATTCCCAGAATTCTTTGATTGCAAAAGATGACCAGATAATCATGTTCAGGAGGGGGGGGGGGCACAGGGTTTGATATCCATGGTGTACACCATGATGTATCAGCAGTTGACATTATTAGCCCTGATTGACACCATTAGCATAATCTGTAGAGGTATATTAATCAGGGGAGATATTTTATGCTGAAGCTCTAACATTCCACTTGTTTATGTTGACATTTAATGATTTAAATGTCAACTTTAATAATTAGAATACCACCAAAAAAATCAACATAACTGATTGATATGTTTAAATCCATTTGCAACATTTTCTAGTTCAGCTTGGAAATGAATGTTTATAATTGTTCCTTTAAGGTGTCCTCCTTCCTTCACATTTGGAGCAAACAGATACAAGGATGAAGTGTCCGCACCTTTACTGACTTTTCATTTTCAGTTCAGCTCATTTAACATTAATGCACATTATGCTCCTAGATGGAACCTTATTAAACCTACACTGACACCATAACTGTCCTCCATGAAGATATATACCTGCATTTACCAAACCAACCCCCACGTGTAGCATCAGGGATATTTATTAACACGTTTTTAGAAATCTATTTCGTTTAAAGCATTCTTAGTGAAAGAACCAGTTAACAGTAACAGCAAACGCAGCGAAGAAAAAAAGGATTTAAAAACAAGAATATTTGTATTCTGGAAGGGTGTGTTTATAAAATAAACCGATAGATGCGAAGATCCGTAACCTTCAAACTATTTGAATATGGAAAGAGAGGGCCAACAAATTCAAAAAGAAGCAATAACTAGATCTTTTTACACCATTTCCATCAATGGGCCATTAAAACGCCTGGAAGGAGGCCTGCAGCTCGCTAAATGTTTCCAGATGACAGACTGAACTCCTTTACTTTCCTTTAAAAAGGCTACTTTGTGAACTGTTACCAACACAGGACATAAGGCGCGCACAAACACGCAAGGCAGAATATAGCAGAGCTTCTAAATATTGAATAAGCAACGTTATCCCATTTAAACAAATATATATATATATATATATATATAGCACATTCTGCCCAGCTAAAGAGGTGTAAAAAAATTAAAAGCACAACTCGCTTAAATCCATCATTAACTATAAGCCCCCATTTAAAAAAAGATTCTTTAAAAAGGAGAATGGGATTTCAGGGCTTGACAAAGACAGGAGCCTGGTAGCCACGGGCTCCTAGAATTTTACTCCTGGCTCCTACATTTCCAGTTTATTTTACACCAATCTAAAAACAGTCTAGTTGGCTTCAATGTTTTCTTCCTGTCCCCTACATTCAATGTAAATATATTCAGCCCAGGTGGTAAATAGGGTGTCCAATGACAACAGAGCAAAGAAAAGAAGTAAATAAATAAAACAATATCACAATGTCCAGATGTTGTTAACACAAATATATATATTTAGAGCGGCCAAACGGATATTAGAAGCAACACTCTACACTTCTAGGCTCACAGAAGTAGCCAAAAGACCACATGCACAAAAAATACCTAACAGCAAAAAGCACCAGGTAACAAAGTGATCAATAAATAGAAGCAGCTAAAATCATAATTTGGGTCAGTACAAACCAACTCCCAGATGCAGAGGCAAGGTTCCCAACGTTTCGTGAGGATTCGCTTTTATCAAGGTGTACCTTGATAAAGGCAAATCCTCGCCGAAAGGTTGGCTCCTAACTTTTGTAGCTGGCTCCTAGATTCAAACCCGGATTAAATACATATGCTGTACGTGAGCTGTGTTTCTGTATTGACAGGGGTCAGCTATCTTGGCCCTCCAGATGTTTTGGAACTACATTTCCCATGATGCTCAGCCACTCTTTAGGCTGGTAGAGACTTAGTTCCAAAACATCTGGAGGGCCAAGGTTGCTGACCCCTGCCATGAGAAGAATCGGATTGGACAATAATCGTCAGGCCTATGGAAAGCTTGGTGACATCACAATAGGTGGATCATTTTGTGGTAAAAGATACTGGGTTTTCTGAGGAATGTTGGGAGCGCAGGGGTTAAAACAGTGTTTTGACCCCACAGGGTCATGCATGAAGTCAGTCTAAACAAACCCCACAGTAGGAATGCTTGCCTTAGGACAGCATTAATTAGTAGGTAGGCTTGCCTGTCCAAGCAGGTCACTGACAAAAGATTTTCTGCTGCACCAAACCATACAGTCGAATAACAGAGGGCAAATTCATCCACCTTCCCCCTGGACCTATGGACGTACTGATCCATCTTTCACCCTCTCTTGCCCCAGTGAAGATAAACTTATTTTGGAGGAGTGAATTACAGTGTATCACCCAGGAACCAGTAGGGTTCAAACTTTAAAGCCACTGAAAAAGGGACTCCCCTTTATGCAGATATTGGACTGGACCTGGATATCAAGGAACCCAATGGTGTATCGCCACAGTGTGTTTTTAGGAGTTTTCCCAGAGCCATGATGATTTGTCTGTTCAGCTTTTGTACTAAAACCCTCAGAAACGCGATTATTACCGATGTCTCTTATTTGAAGAGCAGAAAGTAAATTCTGCAGCGATACACTGAGTAAAGTTAATTAAACTTACAGAAAAAAATACAACACTATCATTAGAGTCCCACACATGCTCTAACGCAGCGACCCAGGTGGAAGGGGGGGGGTCACGGGCACCTACAAGTTTAACACTGGTACTTACACAAAATATTGCCTGGCTCCTAAAACAGTGTAGATCTGGGATCTCAAACTCCAGCCCCCAGATGTCGATGGCCTACAATTCCCAGAACTCTTAATGCAATAGATGGCAAGAGAATTATGGGAGTCGTAATTCAGCAACACATGGAGGCCTGCGTTTGACATCCCTGAGTAGATGGTTCTTAAACCTGATACAATTGTATCCACTGATCATCACTGCGCTCTAATAGAGTTGACAGATCAGCCATGTTTTCCTGGACACATACTACTGTTTCATGCAGGGGAAAGTACTGCCCTGCAAAATGTATAATTCACATGCTGCAGGATAGAATCCAAGGCAGGTCACCTGGGACTCCTTGATTATATTATGCCTGCAGCATACGTATTCTACATGCTGTGGGTGGGATTTTTCATACCTAATTATATGTGTCCAGGAAAAAAAATGACTGATCTGGCAAACTTACATTCCAGGCAACCATCTACATGTTCGTTTTTTTGGGGGTTTTTTTAAAGACAACATTAAAAAATGTGCTTTGTATTTTAAAGTTATAAACTAAACACAGTCTACAATAAACCTAAAGGACAAGACTATCCAGGTAAGCGTTTATCAGAGCGGAAGTAACGTCCGTGAGAGAGGACGTTCCTTCCACTCTGACGCTCGTCTGGCCGCCTCGCTGAGCAGTTAGTGTGCTCAGCGCTGCAAGGCTCGATCCTCCTAAGGCTAATGTCAGATGAACGCAGTCTGAGCGCACTCTGCGTGCGTGCATAACGGACAGACGTACTGACGGAAGATACTGTAGACACCACACAATCCGTTTTTCCTGACGGTCGTAAAAAAAAGAAAAAGGGAATTATGGGAAGCAAAATTAAGGCTGGGGTCAGACGAGCGTAGTGTTCACGTCTGTGATTGCGCCTAAAAGTACGTCCGTGATAGCATGACAGAAAGCCCATTGGAGCCCGACACATGAAGTACGTCCGCACTGAACTGCGGACGCACAACGGCCGCTGCCCACAGACGCAAGGCACGCAAGAACGTACATCCCCTAGAACGGCCGCACAAAGTGTGCTGCGTCCGCAACGTCCGCATAGCTTTGTGTGTGAGTGATGGAACGTGGTCAGACGGACTGCATTTATACGTCCAGCATTTTTCACGGACAAAATGGTTTTGATTTTTAATTTATTTTCTCTCCTACATCCGTCAAAATATATGTCAGTGAAAAAAACGGACTGTGTGGCCACTACTGCGTCTTCTGTACTGACGTACGTCCGTGTGCACGGACGTACAGTCCGTAGAAATCACGCTCGTCTGACCCTAGCCTAAGAGGAAAAAAATGCTAAAAATTTGAAAAGCATATGAAAAGATGTTTTGTGCATCAAGGTGCTGGATGTCGCAAATGTGCTGCGTCTGACATCTCACACAGAACGCTACGCGGACGTGTTAAGGGTTTTATGTTCTTGCCTAACTTGCGTCCGTTTGCCACGTGCGTTGTGCGTGTGCAGTTCGGTGCGCAGGTACCTCGTGTGGGGGTCTCTATAGATCATGATTCTATGCTACGACGTACGTTAAACTGTGCGGCAACACAGACTTGATAACTGTGTTTGTCTGAAATTAGCCCAAGGAGGATCGCGCTTTGCAGCCCCGAACACACGTCGTAGCGCTTTGACAGGCTTTCACCATGTCCCCTGTAATTCATGCGTGAGCTACAACGTGTGACCGGCCACGTCGAAACATCACAAAGCTGCGATGGGCGTCGGAAGGCCCATCAGTACGGGCACTCGTCTGACACTAGCTTTAAGCCGACTAGACAAAACACCATTGACTAGGATTGATCAGTGTGAGGCGGTCAGGAAAGAGGACAAAGACCAAAAAGACACAGTCATCAAAAAAAATTGTGCTTGTTGATGAAAGCGTCGGGTTGTGGGGTGACTGATAAATTTTAAGACGACTATTTTAATAGATCTCATTTTGCCCCTAAATAACGCCTCCATTTAAATATTGACATCTTGTGTATATGGGGGGGGGGGGGCGGGAAGGAATTCTGCTTCTTTAAGTGAAGGCTGTTTGAGCAGGCCGCCGCCGCCACAGGCAGTATGTGGAGACTGGTGATATCCGATCTCCTCACACATTATTGCGGGATTACAAAGACTCCATGCTTTCGGTAGGATCATGCAAAGAGAAACACACACGGATGTAATCCACAAAGAGATGGAGGCAAAACTGCAAAGGAATCGTACATTTCAAACCAAAAATAGTCACCAAGAGGATAGAGGTTGGATTTTTGCAGATTTTAAAATCAGCCTTGTAGTCCTCTAGCAGGTCACCCACCGCTCCATAGAGCCAGGTGAGGGGGGGGGGGGCTCTCCAGGAATGGTCTTCAGTTAATCTCTGATGGTGAACATACACATTCAGGGTTATTCAGAGAGCGGTGAAAACCAGGAGAATGACTGGAGAAGTGAAAATTCTAGGTAAAAAAAAAACACAAACCAGAAAAATTCTCCCATTTATCTCACTTTCCAAATCGGCTATTTTGACCTAGAATTTTCCATTCTCCAGTCATTCTCCTGCTTTTCACCTCTCTCTGAATAACCCAGATAGTAAATTCTATGCTTGGTGCAAAGCTTTAGCCAATTGAAAACTCACTAGGTGAGGGCGGGCTGATAATACCACTGGATGCATAGCAGGTAAACCTGCCCTCCACCCGGGAATATGTGTTTATTAAGAGAGTGACAGAAGTACAAAATCCAGCAACATTATCTGCAGTGAACAGAGTACTATAAAGTTGATGTGGATGAGATCATCTGGTGTGTGACATCACAGGTATCAGAGTGCCAAAAAAAAAAAAAAAAACACCTCCAGGAAGGGATCACTCCACACACAAAAAAAAGAGAAATCACAATAGCACAGGTGTATCCAACTCAGCAGGTCCAGGACACAACACCTCACAGTGATCAATAATGGAGAATTAAAGAGAATGTGATCCACATCTGTATAGAGGAGCCCCCAAATGCTGCCCTGTTGGACACATTAACCATAAACAGGACTGGGCACGGATAGTGTGTCCTATACAGGGTGCCAGGATCGTTTAAAAGGTGCCCACTATGTAATGGCACCGTGGCTCTCTCCTGGGGTTGGAGATTAATAAAATGGCATGGGGGGGGGGGGGTCAGCCTGCAAACAGGGCTCTATTATCTTGGCAGATAAGAACAGAGATCACAAAGCCCTCCAGCATCCCACTGAGGCATGCACAGAGAAGCGGCGCTTAAAGGGTTAATGCCTAGACCCTGGCTGCGTTGTTCAAGGCTGCAGGATAAATCAGATGCCCCTTCATGGCTGAGACTCCCTGACAGCAGACAGAGGGGTCAGAGGGAGCTAACGGAGCCCTGCCTGTCCATGCCAGCTTTGTGTGCCCAGGTCGGCAGGGGTGGCATTGTGTAGGTGCTTTGTTCCTGCCCACAGGCTGCTCAGTGATGCCCCTAGGGGCCCATTCTGGCCTGTGACTTGAATGCTCTGCCTCTGTTCCAATAACCCCCTCCTGGCGTGACCCCTCACACCCCCCCCCCCCCCGGCACGGTGCCCCCAGTGCCGCCCTTACCCCTGTGCTCGCCTGCCAGTCGGTCGGTGTTTCCAGGGCTGTGTACGGGTTGCAGCTGTCGTTACTGTGCAGGGGGACAGTGTGAGCCGGAGGCTGGGGGGAGCCGCGCCGCGGTCGCCATTGTCGAAGCAGCAGCACTATTTCTTGTATAGCAAGACAGGATTGAAGGGAGCCAGGTCTCCGTGCAGGAGGGGGAGGGCTTCTGCCTCCCTCTAACCATGGAGCGGGAAGGAAAACCACGGCCGCCGCCGCCTCCCCCTCCTCACAAACCGCCTCCCAGACAGACAGGCGTGTGCTGGCCGTGAGAGCTGGCAGAGAGGCCCGACGAGGACCACAGCGACCCCATGTGTCCGCATCAACGCCCTGCAGCCACACACAGCGTGTCCAGTGGCAATGGCCACTCCTGCCTACACAGCAGCACCCAGGCCTCACACACACACCGACTCCATACTTATATATTTAAAGCAAATAACCAAATATATTCCCATGCATTATTTTCCTTATTTCAACAATAACCTGAAAATGTGAGCTAACAGTATGCAGGATAATGGCTCAGATTACAACCATGAAAATGACAGAATTACACCAGTTTATAGCAGCTCCTTTTATGTACAGTAAAATAAGTGAGCGCACTAAGCCGTAGATTTAATTCAATTGTGACTGTGCCCTGCACCGGGCCTGCACCTCACCTGACCCAGGCGCTGCATACAGAAAGGTAGCATGTCTGAGGGCTGCAGCGCTCTCTAGTGCCTGGGCCTACAGCACACAGAGCTCCAGCAGGGGACACACGTGTGACCATGCGCACTCACACCTGTCACGCTGCCAGCAGCCAATGAGCAGGTTTTTTTTAAATTGGCAGTTGGTTACACTTTGATATGGCGGGTAGGGAGGGGTTAGGATTATGCCAAGATACGGCAGTTGGTTTATGATTTACAGTATGCAGGATAATGGCTCAGATTACAACCACGAAAATGACGGAAATACACCAGTTTATAGCAGCTCCTTTTAGGTACAGTAAAATGAGCTAAGCCGTAGATTTAATTCAATTGTGACTGTGCCCTGCAGGAAAGTGATGAGGATACCACCCTCTCACTCATCTCTTATCTTCCCATGTCCACATTGATAGCAGATACTCCGTTGTCATGGATGGAATTACACTCTCACTAGAAACATAGAAACATAGAAACATAGAAAAATGTCGGCAGATAAGAACCTTTCGGCCCATCTAGTCTGCCCAATTACATGGATACTTTACCTGGATTTATCTTTTGTTTAGGATAGCCTTATGCCTATCCCATGCTTGCTTAAATTCAATTACTGTTTTAGCCTCTACCACTTCTACTGGAAGACTGTTCCATGTATCCACCACCCTCTCAGTAAAATAATGCTTCCTGATGTTACTTTTAAACCTTTGCCCCTCTAATCTAAGACTATGTCCTCTTGTTTTGCTATTTTGTTTCCTTTTAAATATACTCCCTTCCTCTACCTTGTGGATTCCCTTTACGTATTTAAATGTTTCTATCATATCTCCTCTGTCTCGTCTTTTTTCCAAGCTGTACATGTTAAGATCATTAAGCCTTTCCTGGTAACTTTTCTCCTTCAAGCCGTACACCATTTTAGTAGCCCTTCTCTGAACTCTCTCTAAGATGTCTATATCCTTCTGGAGATACGGTCTCCAGTACTGCACACAGTACTCCAAGTGAGGTCTCACCAGTGCTCTGTACAGTGGCATGAGCACTTCCCTTTTCCTACTGCTAATACCTCTCCCTACACAACCAAGCATTCTGCTAGCATTTCCTGCTGCTCTATTACATTGACTACTTACCCTTAGATCCTCTGAAATAATAACCCCTAAATCCCTTTCCTCAGATGTTGAGGTTAGGACTGTATCAAATATTCTATATTCAGCCCTTGGGTTTTTACGTCCCAGGTGCATTATCTTGCACTTATCCACATTAAAACTCAATTGCCACAACTCCGACCATTTTTTTAGTTTACCTAAATCATTTGTCATTTGGCTGATCCCTCCAGGAACGTCAACCCTGTTGCAAATCTTTGTGTCATCAGCAAAAAGACATACTTTTCCATTAATACCTTCTGCAATATCACTAATAAAAATATTAAAGAGAATGGGTCCAAGTACTGACCCCTGAGGTACCCCACTGGTAACAAGACCTTGCGCCGAATAAACTCCATTTACCACAACCCTCTGTTGTCTCTTACTCAGCCACTGCCTAATCCAGTCAACAATATTGGAATCCAAACTCAAAGATTGCAATTTATTGATAAGCCTTCTATGCGGAACAGTATCAGAAGCCTTACTGAAATCTAAATAAGCAATGTCTACTGCACCACCTGTGTCTATTATTTTTGTTACCCAATCAAAAAAAATCAATAAGATTAGTTTGGCATGATCTCCCTGAGGTAAACCCATGTTGTTTCTGATCCTGTAATCTATGTGTTTTTAGATGTTCAACAATCCTTTCCTTTAACATGGTTTCCATTAATTTCCCCACTACTGACGTAAGACTAACTGGCCTATAGTTCCCCGATTCCTCCCTACTACCCTTCTTGTAAATGGGCACAACATTTGCTAATTTCCAGTCTTCTGGGACGACTCCCGTTAACAAGGATTGGTTAAATAAATCTGCTAATGGTTTTGCTATTACATCACTGAGCTCTTTTAATAATTTAGGGTGGATCCCATCAGGCCCCATTGACTTATTTGTCTTTACTTTAGACAGCTGCTGTAGAACCTCCTCCTCTGTAAACTGATATGTAAATGTCTCTTTAGTGTTCTCTCCTAACTGAGGTCCCTTTCCTTTCTTTTCTTCTGCAAAGACTGAACAAAAATATTCATTGAGGCAGTCAGCGAGACTTTTATCCTCTTCTACATACCTTCCTCCCTTTGTTTTTAATCTAACTAATCCTTGTTTTACTTTTCTTTTCTCGTTTATGTATCTAAAAAATGTTTTGTCCCCCTTTTTTACTGACTGAGCTATTTTCTCTTCTGCGTGTGCTTTGGAAGCTCTTATAAATTGCTTTGCCTCTTTCTGCCTAATTTTATAGGTTTGCCTATCTTCTTCACTCTGAGTTTTTTTATAATTATACTCTGTATACTCTGTACTACTCTGTAACCTGCTCATAATAGCCTATACATGTCCTGTAACATGAATGTAGAATATAAACCTTTGAATCCTTTTCCATAGCCTGATTTTCTATATGTGCATTCTGTTTATCCTGGACCTGTTTCCGTCTCTTTGGCTGTGGCATTGTGATGTCACTGGGCATTGCATCATAATGACTACATGGTATTTATGTAATGGAAACAGGCCAGAAATAAGCCGCCATGATGGTTCATAACGGCCATCTTGAGCAAGACTTTGGTTCACGTAAATGTATATAGCGAATATTGGCTGAATTAGACGAGTTTGTATAGACTTTTGGAATTCCTAGAACTAACGAGCAGAGCAATTAAAAATAAACGAGATTCGGCCAGAAACAAGCAGGAGTGTCAGAATACTGATTTAGTTACATCAAGGTAAGAGAGCTAGAGACGAGAACAAAGGCCTACGTTAGGCCATCTGCACGCTTATCAGTAAACACAGCAAACAAGTCCCGGGGAGGCAGACGGAGACAGGATCTGGCTAGATGTTAAATTATCCAATTGTCATAACAATGTGTGAAAGCTGCCAATTTACTGCCAGTTTGTGGAATGTCTTTGTATTCAGCAAGGGGAAGGTACGAACCCACGTGGGGTGGGTTATTGGGATGTACCTGATTATCTATTCATGTATAAAATGTTATGACCATGTGTTCACGTCACTCAGTCTTTGCGATTCAATCCTGGCTGAGAAATGACGTCAAATAAAGTACGCCTTTCCTGAAGAGACTCGTATCCGAATAATCATTGTCCGCACCGGGCCGACCTGTAAGGAGCGTCACCGCCGGCGTAATAAAAAGCCTAAACCTAGTGCTGGCTCATAGTAGTGAGACTTTCAATAGCAGTACCACTACTCACCTCTGCCTGTGCAATGCTCAGGTGTTGCCTAGATCATCTAATACTCCTGCATAAAACTGGACCACACCTGTTTTCCAATGCTTCCACACTGTCTTGGAAATATCCAAGCTGCAAGGAGCTACCTGCTGTTCCTCCAAGAATACTATGACCCATACTCTGCTGGATCCTATCCTCTCAAGGCTATCCCTGTTATAACTCTCCTGGACTTCTTATTTGCAAACCTCCTGGATCTCCTATTTACTTACAGACCTCTGGACTTGTCATCCTCCTGGATCTCCCAAATGTACCTTACCTGGATTATAAGGACTTGCCCATATCTCTAAGGACTCAGATATATTCATATATATAACTTAAGTATTCTCTGCTTCTGTTTTCCCATTGTTATGATCTGCAGTTTCTCCCTATATTTAGTCTGTTTATCCCGTTTATATTTAGTTTAATGTTCCTTATCCATTAATATTATTCTCTGCTTTAGTTCTGACTCTAGACCTGTAACGTGTGTGTGTGTATATATATATATATATATATAATCTCTCCTTATTCCTTAGCTTTCCTTCTCTCCTGGAGATACATATATCTATTTCTCCTCTATTCAGTATCTGTCTGTCTGCATCGTTCTTATTTTGCCTTTCTATCTTTTGTTCTAGTTAGTATCCTAATCTACTGTTATTACTTACTCCGTAGTCTCCTACTTCTCTCGCTTACCCCTCCTAGATTCTGTTGTTGCCTCGGCCTATTTCTTTTGTGCCTTTTTTAAAATTTTATATATATATATATATATATATATATATATATTATTTTCTCTAGTTTGCTAGTATTATTCATTGCACATTGGCTCGCACCTACCGCCCTGGAACCAGCACCTGACACGACCTTTCACCCGATAGAGCTGAGTGGATTCCGGTAACATTTACATGGGAGATGGTGACATTTAAGCTGCAGAATGAAGAAGAGTCTGACCAAGAGGAGAGCAGTGAGACCAGCGAACCTTGACCAACAGCAAGTAAATGGGGATATATTAACAAAATTAAGGATTAATGGCTTCTGCCTTTAACTCTTAATGCCCAGAGGAAAGGGTGATCCTTCATGTCAAGGTTCCTCAGAGATTCCACCACAGGTGTTTTTTTTTCTGCTGATTTCTGAAGGATGACTCTACATGAGTCCAGAGATCAAAATTATGAACTGCAAAAGATAAATCAAAATACTAAATCCAGTTTTATTGATCAGTCTCAAGGCAGAAGACAAGTTGCCTGACCCACCTACCCGGTTTGGAGGCGAGTGGCTTCACCCACCCTCCTTTTTGGAGGTGAGAAGCCTGACCCTCCTCCCGTGCTTGGGTTGAGGCGAGAGGCTTCAACCTCCTCCATGTTTGGATGTGAGACGCCTGACCCTCTTCCCTTGCTGGCGTTGAGGCGAAAGGCTTGAACCTCCATGTTTGGATGTGAGAAGCATGACCCTCCTCCCTGGAGTTGAGGGGAGAGGCTTGAATTTGAGGTCTGAACCTCCTCCACAGCTTGTGACTGGTGCTTGACCGCTGTCTCCTGGGTTTTGTGGGGCGAGAGCAGGGCCGGACTGGCCTACCGGAATACCGGGAGGAATCACGGTAGGCTGCTTCACTTTTGGGCCGCTGGGGGCCGTTTTATAGTTAAACTGTTTAAAAAAAATTTCTGTTGGCCTGCAGGCTGCCAGTAGCTCACTGTAGGGGGGGGAGTGGGGGCAGAGCGTTAGCCCCAGAGTCTGACAGACTGAGAGGGTGGTGTATGGCCGAGTGTCAGAGTGCAGATACAAGCAGGAAGCCACTAGTGCCAGCTGCTTGAGTGCTCGCGGCACGTGGCAGGCTCAGGCTGCCTGCAAAACATTATGGCTGGGGTGTCATATGGTGAGGAGGAGCCCTGAATCCTCTGAACTGTGTGTTTTCCGGCAGGAGCAGGGAACCGGCCCTGTATATCCCTGTGACAGGCAGCATATCATCATCCTGCCTGCACTATAGGGATTTATACTTTATGGCAGCACAGGGGTCCAGTAACCCCTGCCTGTCATGTGACCGGAGGACCCTGCTGATACTGGAGACAGCCAGGAAGAAGAGCAGCTGAAAGCAAGAGGCAGGTGAGTATGGGGGGAGGTTTGTCCACCTATCTCTGTTCTTCTGTTTGTCTCTTTATCTGTCTTTCTCCTTGTTTATGTGTCTTTCTGAATATGTTTATCTGTTTCGCCAACTGTCATTGTGATTAATCGTTCTAATTCTCTCATTTTCTTTCTCTATTTCCCCTCATTAATGTCCTTTTACTTTTTTCTCATTCCCTCTCCTTTTCTCATTTCTTCTCTAGCACTCTTTGTCACTTTCACTCTCTACTTTTTAACTCTAATCTGTACTCAACCCTAATTTGTACCCCTAATAGCCTCTAACCCTAATTTGTACTCCTAATAGTTTCTAACCCTAATCTGTACCCATGATCAATGCTCCTAATAGCTTCTACCCCTAATAGATTCTAAGTAACCCTAATCTGTGCCCCTAATAGTTTATAACCCTAATCTGTACCCATAATCAATGCCCCTAACAGCTTCTAACCCTAATCTGTACCCCTAATAGCTTCTAGCCCTAATCTGTACCCCCTAATAGTTTCTAACCCTAATCTGTACCCATAAGTTTCTAACCCTAATCTGTATCCCCTAATAGCTTCTAACCCTAATCTGTACCCCCTAATAGCTTCTAACCCTAATCTGTACCCCCTAATAGCTTCTAACCCTAATCTGTACCCCCTAATAGCTTCTAACCCTAATCTGTACCCATGATCAATGCTCCTAATAGCTTCTAACCCTAATATGTACTCCTAATAGCCTCTAACCTTAATCTGTACCCCCTAATAGATTCTAAATAACCCTAATAGCTTCTAACCCTAATATGTACCCATAATCAATGCCCCTAATAGCTTCTAACCCTAATCTGTACCCCTAATAGCTTCTAACCCTAATCTGTACCCCCTAATCTGTGCCCCTAATAGTTTCTAACCCTAATCTGTATCCCCTAATAGATTCTAAGTAACCCTAATCTGTGCCCCTAATAGCTTCTAACCCTAATCTGTACCCATAATCAATGCCCCTAACCCTAATATGTACCCCTAATAGGGGTACAGATTAGGGTTAGAAGCTATTAGGGGTACATATTAGGGTTAGAAGCTATTAGGGGCATTGATTATAGGTACAGATTAGGCATAGAAGCTATTAGGGGTACAGATTAGGGCTAGAAGATAATAGCTTCTAACCCTAATCTGTACCCATAATCAATGCCCCTAATAGCTTCTAACCCTAATCTGTACCCCTAATAGCCTCTAACCCTAATCTGTACCCCTAATAGTTTCTAACCCTAATCTGTACCCCCTAATAGCTTCTAACCTTAATCTGTACCCCTAATAGCTTCTAACCCTAATCTGTACCCATAATCAATGCCCCTAATAGCTTCTAACCCTAATATGTCCCCCTAATAGCTTCTAACCCTAATAGATTCTAAGTAACCCTAATCTGTGCCCCTAATAGCTTCTAGCCCTAATTTGTACCCCTAATAGCCTCTAACCCTAATCTGTACCCATGATCAATGCTCCTAATAGCTTCTACCCCTAATAGATTCTAAATAACCCTAATCTGTGCCCCTAATAGTTTATAACCCTAATCTGTACCCATAATCAATGCCCCTAACAGCTTCTAACCCTAATCTGTACCCCTAATAGGGGGTACAGATTAGGGCTAGAAGCTATTAGGGGTACAGATTAGGGTTAGAAACTATTAGGGGGTACAGATTAGGGCTAGAAGCTAATAGTTTCTAACCCTAATCTGTACCCATAATAGTTTCTAACCCTAATCTGTATCCCCTAATAGCTTCTAACCCTAATCTGTACCCCCTAATAGCTTCTAACCCTAATCTGTACCCCCTAATAGCTTCTAACCCTAATCTGTACCCATGATCAATGCTCCTAATAGCTTCTAACCCTAATATGTACTCCTAATAGCCTCTAACCTTAATCTGTACCCCCCAATAGATTCTAAATAACCCTAATAGCTTCTAACCCTAATATGTACCCATAATCAATGCCCCTAATAGCTTCTAACCCTAATCTGTACCCCTAATAGCTTCTAACCCTAATCTGTACCCCCTAATCTGTGCCCCTAATAGCTTCTAACCCTAATCTGTATCCCCTAATAGATTCTAAGTAACCCTAATCTGTGCCCCTAATAGCTTCTAACCCTAATCTGTACCCATAATCAATGCCCCTAACCCTAATATGTACCCCTAATAGGGGTACAGATTAGGGTTAGAAGCTATTAGGGGTACATATTAGGGTTAGAAGCTATTAGGGGCATTGATTATGGGTACAGATTAGGCATAGAAGCTATTAGGGGTACAGATTAGGGCTAGAAGATAATAGCTTCTAACCCTAATCTGTACCCATAATCAATGCCCCTAATAGCTTCTAACCCTAATCTGTACCCCTAATAGCCTCTAACCCTAATCTGTACCCCTAATAGTTTCTAACCCTAATCTGTACCCCCTAATAGCTTCTAACCTTAATCTGTACCCCCTAATATCTTCTAACCCTAATCTGTACCCATAATCAATGCCCCTAATAGCTTCTAACCCTAATATGTCCCCCTAATAGCTTCTAACCCTAATAGATTCTAAGTAACCCTAATCTGTGCCCCTAATAGCTTCTAGCCCTAATTTGTACCCCTAATAGCCTCTAACCCTAATCTGTACCCCCTAAATAGCTTCTAACACTAATCTGTACCCCTAATAGCTTCTAACCCTAATATGTACCCCTAATAGCTTCTAGCCCTAATATGTACCCCTACTAGCTTCTAACCCTAATCTGTACCCATAATCAATGCCCCTAATAGCTTCTAGCCCTAATATGTACCCCTAATAGCTTCTAACCCTAATCTGTACCCCCTAGCTTCTAACCCTAATTTGTACCCCCTAAATTGCTGCTAACACTAATCTGTACCCCCTAAATAGCTTCTAACCCTAATATGTACCCCCTAATCAATGCCCCTAATAGCTTCTAACCCTAATATGTACCCCTAATTGTTTCTAACCCTAATATGTACCCCTAATAGTTTCTAACACTAATATGTACCCCTAATAGCTTCTAATCCTAATCTGTACCCCTAAATAGCTTCTAACCCTAATATGTACCCCTAATCAATACCCCTGATAGGGGTACAGATTAGGGGTACAAATTAGAGTTAGAGGCTATTAGGGTTAGAGGCTAATAACCACATACCTAGATATTTGAGAGAAGTGACACAAAGATTTGCAACAGGGTTGACGTTCCTGGAGGGATCAGCCAAATGACAAATGATTTAGGTAAACTAAAAAAATGGTCGGAGTTGTGACAATTGAGTTTTAATGTGGATAAGTGCAAGATAATGCACCTGGGACGTAAAAACCCAAGGGCTGAATATAGAATATTTGATACAGTCCTAACCTCAACATCTGAGGAAAGGGATTTAGGGGTCATTATTTCAGAGGATCTAAGGGTAAGTAGTCAATGTAATAGAGCAGCAGGAAATGCTAGCAGAATGCTTGGTTGTGTAGGGAGAGGTATTAGCAGTAGGAAAAGGGAAGTGCTCATGCCACTGTACAGAGCACTGGTGAGACCTCACTTGGAGTACTGTGTGCAGTACTGGAGACCGTATCTCCAGAAGGATATAGACATCTTAGAGAGAGTTCAGAGAAGGGCTACTAAAATGGTGTACGGCTTGAAGGAGAAAAGTTACCAGGAAAGGCTAAATGATCTTAACATGTACAGCTTGGAAAAGACGAGACAGAGGAGATATGATAGAAACATTTAAATACGTAAAGGGAATCCACAAGGTAGAGGAAGGGAGTATATTTAAAAGGAAACAAAATAGCAAAACAAGAGGACATAGTCTTAGATTAGAGGGGCAAAGGTTTAAAAGTAACATCAGGAAGCATTATTTTACTGAGAGGGTGGTGGATACATGGAACAGTCTTCCAGTAGAAGTGGTAGAGGCCAAAACAGTAATTGAATTTAAGCAAGCATGGGATAGGCATAAGGCTATCCTAAACAAAAGATAAATCCAGGTAAAGTATCCATGTAATTGGGCAGACTAGATGGGCCGAAAGGTTCTTATCTGCCGACATGTTTCTATGTTTCTATGTGACTGTGGTCAGCGTGCCATTTGATTTTGTCCCCATACATAGATGGGGTGTTTGGAACCGCACCTAAACTACACAAATTGCAAAGAGCATTGTAACAGTTTTGTCAGTATTTAGAAAAAGTTTGTTATCTGCGATCCACTTTTCTACCCCTGTGAATTGTTCTTGCAGCACTGCCTCCAGCTGGGGGAGCTTTGGTTTGCTGGTATAGATTACAGTGTCGTCTGCGTACATGTGTACAGTTGAGGCTTTGCAGACATTGGGCAGACAGTTTATGAATATTGTGAATAGCAGGGTGCCAAGTATCGAGCCTTGGGGTACACCGCACGTGACTGGGAGGGGAAGGGAAGTGCTGTCAGAAATGGACACAAATTGAGACCTATCAGACACATATGATTGGAACCAGGTTAACGTACTATCACCAATACCAGAGTTTTTAAGTTTTTGTAATAGGATGCCATGGTCTACTGTGTGCAAAATCAAGGAAGATGGCTCCAGTTAGGTTTCCTTGTTCCATGCCCGCTTGGATATCATTACAAACTTTTAAAAGGGCAGTTGTAGTTGAATGATTTGGACGAAAGCCTGATTGATCTGGGGTTAAATAGTTCTGATACGGATAATAATCACGTAATTGAGTGTAGACACATTTTTTCCCGAATTTTTGACATTACAGGGAGCAGTGATATTGGGCGGTAGTTGGATACCAAAGTATTGTCTCCACTTTCATGGATAGGTACCACCCTTGCAGTCTTTGAGTTTGGGTATGTATCCAGTCGCCAGTGATTCATTGATTAGGGTTGCGACAGGTTTTGCAATTGCTGGCGCACGGATTTTCAGCAGCATTGCTGGGATTTGATCAGGTCCAGACTGGTATTTCATTTTTTGGTTACGGAGAAGTTTAGTGATGGCACTGACAGGCACTGGTCTAAAACTGAATTTCTCTGCGTTACAGGGTCTTTGCACTGTTGGTGGGGCCTGACCTGTGTGCGGCCTTTCTGATTGGTAAGCTAGGAAATGACACGCAATCAGGGTGGTGGCGCATCCAACAAAATGTATGGGAAGATGGAGCAGGAAATGACAGTGGGGGATCATGGAGTGAGCTGATAGGCTTCTCTATAGTAATGCGTTTTCAGAGACTTCTTGAAAGACTGGAGAGACAGGTGAGTCCGATGTTGCGGGGGAGGGAGTTCCATAGAAAGGGTGCAGCTCGGGAGAAGTCTTGAAGCAGAGTCTGGCATAGGCATTCATTACAGATTGCAGAGGCAGAATCTGGGATCTCTTATGGCCGGAGAGAAGTAGGTTACAGTAGTCAAGGCGGGTGATAAGAGCTTGGATGAGCATTTTAGTAGAGTTTGGATTAAGAAAGGGATGGATGTGTGCAATGTTTTTTAGGTGGAAGTAGCAAGATTTGGTTAAAGACTGAATGTGAGCAGTAAAGGATAGATTGGAGTCAAAGAGGACCCTGAGGGAATGGATCTTGAAAGGTAGAAGTAATGGTGGCACCATTCACCTGAAGAGAAATTGGCACAGGAATGGAGGTTTTAGAGGGAGGGAAGATGAGAAGTTCCGTTTTAGAGGAGGTTGAGATTTAGGAAATGGGAAGTCATCCAGTCGGAGACAGCCAATAGGCCGGCAGTAAATGGTCCAACACTGGAGGAGAGAGATCAAGAGAGGAAAGGTAGATTTAGGTGTCATCAGCATAGAGGTGATATTGGAATCCATAGAAAGAGATGAGGTTGTCCAAAGAGGCAGTATAGATCGAGAAGAGTAGGGGACCCAGAACAGAGCCTTGAGGTATCCCAACTGAAAGAGGACTTGTGGTGAAGAGACACCAGGGAAGGACAAACTGAAGGAGCGAAAAGCGAGACAGGAAGAGGACCAGGAGAGAGTGAGGTCACTGCGGCCAAGTTGACACCGCATGAGGAGCAGGAGAGGGTGGTCACCAGTGTTGAATGCAGTGGAAAGGTCAAGAAGAATAAGCAGGAGAAGGGACCTTCGGTTTCAGCGGTAGCTAAATCATTAGTCACCTTGGTCAGAGCAGTCTCAGATTGTTGGGAGCGAAAGCTAGACTGGTGCGGATCGAGTAGAGAGTTAACTGGTGAGCTGGTTATAGACCAGACGTTCTAAGATTTTGGAGGCAAAGGGGAGCAGAGAGATGGGACAGTAGTTCAAGAGGGAGGTAGGATCAAGAGAGGACTTTTTTAGAATGGGGTGATCAAAGCACGTTTGAATACAGAGAATATTCCAAAAGGAGAGGGAGAGGTTAAAAATAAGTCAAAGCAGGGACAGTAACTGGTAGGACAGGCCGAATAAGGTGTGAGGGGATGGGATCAAGTGGACAGGTGGTCAGGTAGGAGGACATAAGTTCTGTTACATCCTCCTCCGAGACTGTAGAAAAGGCAGACATAGTAGAAGAGGGGGCAGGGAGTGAGGGAGTCAGTGGGGTAGAATGGTTGAGGAGGGCAGTGAATGCAGCAGCATTGATTGTTTTATATGTAAAAGCATATATTGCCTCTGCTGTAGAACAGAAAAAAATATTTTGCATTTACTTTTTTTATTTTTACACATTACATGGTCATGTTTGGTATCATAGTAAAGACTAGACTCTGACCTTTCCAATGACCTCACTTAACCTTGTGTGCTGTTCAATTCAGGGATGCAGGTTCCAAAGACCCCCTGTCCCTCCTCATTGCAGCGCCACGGTCTAAGTTTTGACTTAAATAATGCATTGCTTCACCAGATACACACTTGCTGGCAGTATGGTAAATGATGTGAGTTAATGCAGCATCACTGTTCACTTTAGAATTGTAAACTGAATAATAGTGCCGTGTTAGAAAAAAAATATATAATTTTAATATTTTATTTTTACATAAATCTAGCCTAGTTATATGTGGTATCATTGTAAAGGCTATAAACTGACCTTTCCCAATGATACCTCATATGTCCCTCCAGCCCTTAGGGCTCCAGAGATACAGTGGTCTAAATTATTGCAAATTGTAAAAATAAAAACACAGAACAAGGCGCCCCCTTGTGGCAGGTGTCTGTAGGCACATGCCTACTGTGCCTAATGGTAAATCTGGCCCTGTATGTATCACTGTTATATACAGCAGGTACCTGAGGTATGCCAAGGGTCTGGTTAACAATACACAATGTAGGAAAGCTCTGGGAATGAAAAACAGAGGGTAACCCGCAGAGTGATCAAAAAGGAAAACAAAAACCCCAAAAAGTTTGTACGATCAAATCCAGGTGATGAGATATTAAATAATCTTTGGTAGAGTCAATCAAGTCAGGTAATCTGGTAAGAAAGGGGATTGTAAAATAAATGTTCAGATTAAAGGTGAAGGAACAAGCTCAAGAGATAAAGATCAAACATAACTTTTAATGGGGGGGAAAAAAGGGTTTAAAAAATAAATAAATATATCACAGGATCTTAAGATAGGAAATTAATTAAAGCATGAGCCCAAAATATCACCTAAGAGTCGAGGAAGAGATTTAAGTACAGCATCCCAAATATTCTGAAAGTAAACTGACAAGAGAAAGGTAGAACCAGGCCTTCGTGGGTCCGGATTGATAGGATAGATGGGAAAGAATCTAAAGGGTATGCACTTCAATGAGGGAATATACCAGTTACAGTAGGGGGAGTCTATCAAAACTTGCAAGGAAACAATGTTTCAAACCCATCCCTGCTGCAACAAAAGAAAAAATACATGTGCCAAATGGGGTCTGCTTTCACCCTGCTATGGCAATGCGTATATTAACCCCTTAAGGACCACTGACGTATATAGTACGTCCTGGGGAAAATTCCCCTTAAGGAACAAGGACGTACTGTGTATGTCATGGTCTTTTAAACCCCCTCCCTCCCTATACTCACCTCTCTGACCTGGCTTCCACATGGACTGACTTCCTTGAAGTCAGCTGAAGGTTTTATGGGCCACAGCCGCCACAATGACCTCAATTTCAGGTGTCACCTTGCGCCTGCAGGAGGAACCTGAAAGGGGAGGGGGGCCTTTGGACGCCTCTCCTTCCCGAACAACTAGGGCTACAAAAAAAAAAAAAAAAAAGTAAAGAAAGGTACCGCACGAAAGGGTAGAGTCTGCCTTTTTCAGCAGTGGCTCTTTAACCCCTTAGGTGCCGGATTGCGATTCAGCGCCAACGCGTGATTCGAATGCAGAAGCTGCTGACATCTTGGATGTCAGCCAAGTCTCTGGGTCACCCCCCACCCACGGACGTAGTCACCGTATGTGCGATGACATCAGTTGGCCAGTTAACTACCTAACTGCCAAGTGGAGCTAGGGGGATCCTTAGATTGCCTCTTATCTGCCCAACAGGTTCTTCTGTGTCATTTGCTGGTAAATCCTCCTCTCCAATGCCTTTATCAGTTAGTGTACCTCAAGGCTCTGTGCTAGGTCCTTTGCTCTTTATGTGACGGAAACCGCTCTATTCCACCTGTCCTGCTCTCCAGACACCCTCTCGTTGCGGTCAGCACGGCTACTGGGAACGTGGTCCTCAGCGCCTGGAGCAGCTTGACCCTCTTGCTTCTGCCTGCTGGGAGACCTGGGCTGGCTGTCAGGGATCTGTGCCAGTGCTGGGCCGAACGTACAGCAGCTTCTAGAAATCTGCAGGCTTTCACTCTCCTGACCTGTAGCCCCGATGTTAGGTCAGTCTTTCAGATGGCCGCTCGGTGCCTTCTGATGGTGAATGTAGTGGAATAGTGCAGAGAAATAACGCACCAGACAAGCTGCATGTATCAACCAAGAACTATATGCTTTACTGAGAAAAACCATACCAGTATTTATGCTCAGGTCCAACAGGGATCATCTGCATAAACCAAACCACGAACATTGACTTACTGGAACTCTACTTACATTGAGGTGTGTGATAGCTGACCTATTTACATAATCCATTGTTATTATTATTCTTTATTTATAAAGCGCCAGCATATTCCGCAGCGCTGTACAATAAGCACAGTATAGACAGGGTTACAATACATTGAACAACATTTGACAAACAGTACAGGAGGAGATGAGGGCCCTATTTCCGTAGGAACTCACAATCTGGGAGGGTTGGGGTTGGAAACAGGAGGAGAGGACTGTAAGGTGAGAATGCTTGATGGTTGCGTCAGTGAGTTGGGTGGTAGGCTTCCCTAAATAGAAATGTTTTAAGGGAGCGTTTGAAGGAAGAGAAGTTAGGGGAAAGTCTGACAGTACGAGGGAGAGCGTTCCAGAGAGTGGGGGCTGCGCGTGAGAAATCCTGCAGTCTATCATGGGAAGAGGTGATGCGGGGAGAAGCTAGGCGCAGGTCACTGTTTGACCTTAGGGAGCGGGCTGGGGTGTATTTGGTGATTAGTGAGGACAGGTAGTAGGGAGCTGAGTTAGTGAGGGTTTTGTAGGTAAGGATTTTGAACTTAATTCTGCAGTGGATGGGGAGACCTGGGCTGGCTGTCAGGGATCTGTGCCAGTGCTGGGCCGAACGTACAGCAGCTTCTAGAGATCTGCAGGCTTTCACTCTCCTGACCTGTAGCCCCGATGCCCCTGATCTATTGTTCCAATAGATCACATGGGGACAGTGTTTGCTAGACAAGGGTAGATTCAGAACTCCTAAAACATGCAAACAGATAAACGAAGAAAAGCCTTCTTGCATAATCACACACTACTCAAACATTCCACACAAAAGAGGGCATTGAAAATAAGCTCAGGCCTGCAACTTCAAAACACATCTCCAAGTTCACATTTACATACAGTAATAGAAGTACATTTAAACTAAAACCAAGCATTTTACAGTACAATAAACACCACACAATATAAAAGGAGCATAAAGTCTTTTTCTTTTGGGGATTCCGCAATGGAAATAGACAGTCATGGTGGTTGAAGTGGGGAGCGTTGTGGAACTGACATGACAATCTACACCGCCTCCCTAGGCAAAATAATTTACAGCTTTGGCTTTAATTGCCACCTCTATGTTGAGGATACTCAGATCTACAGCTCTACCCCGATCTCTCTCCTCCTGTCCTTTCCAAAGTCAGTGACTGTTTATCTGGCATCTCTTCCTGGATGGCCTCTCACCAACTAAAGATTAACATGTCCAAGACTGAGCTCCTACCAATTCCTCCCTCTAATGCCACCCCACCTCCTGACTTCTCTATCATGGCGGAGGGTATCACTATCTTCCCATCAAACCAGGTTCACTGTCTCGGAGTTACACTTAACTCTGAATTTGGGGGATGAAGGCAAGCGCAGTCTCTTTCCTCCTCCTGTCACTACCAATTACGTAATATTTCCAGAACTTAGTCATTTCTTACCGCTGACACCACAAAACAACTTATCCATGCCCTTGTAATCTACCGATTTGACTATTGTAATAATCTTCAAACTGTCCTATCTCCCACCTCTCAACCCTACAATCCATTCTGAACGCCTCCGCCAGGCTAATCCACCTCACCCGCAGCTCTGTCACTCCTCTCTGCGAGTCCCTTCACTGGCTCCTCATCCACTGCAGAATTAAATTCAAAATCCTTACCCTGACCTACAAAGCTCTCACTAACTCAGCTCCCCACTATCTGTCCTCACTAATCACCAAATACAGTTGTGTTCAAAATTATTCAACCCCCACTAAAATTGAGTGTTTTGGCCAGTTTGACTTTGATTTTGATCATTCAGTCATCTTGCTTACAATTAAATCAAAGAGGCACGTGTAGGTCAGACAAATATAACATAACATTTATAATGAAATAACCACAAATGTCTTTTCTGTGCTCACATCATTCTCAGTTTTATTCAACCCCCAAGTGACATTCAATCTTAGTACTTAGAACTGTAAAAGGATGTTGTACTAACAGCTTTTAAACTTGAAGCATAGCTTGACACAAGTGTCTTGCAGCGATCTACGGGTATCTTCGCCCATTCGTCATGGGCAAAAGCCTCCAGTTCAGTCACATTCTTAGGCTTGCGCACTGCAACTGCTTTCTTTAAGTCCCACCAGAGGTTCTCAATCGGATTTAAGTCAGGTGACTGCGATGGCCACTCCAAAATGTTCCAGCCTTTAATCTGCAACCATGCTCTAGTGGACTTGGAGGTATGCTTGGGATCATTGTCCTGTTGAAAGGTCCAACGTCTCCCAAGCCTCAGGTTTGTGACGGACTGCATCACATTGTCATCCAATATCTCCTGGTACTGAAGAGAATTCATGGTACCTTGCACACGCTGAAGCTTCCCTGTACCTGCAGAAGCAAAACAGCCCCAAAGCATGATTGACCCCCCGCCATGCTTCACAGTAGGCAAGGTGTTCTTTTCTTCATAGGCCTTGTTCTTCCTCCTCCAAACATAGCGTTGATCCATGGGCCCAAACAGTTCTAATTTTGTTTCATCAGTCCACAGAACACTATCCCAAAACTTCTGTGGTTTGTCCACATGACGTTTTGGCATACTGCAGTCGACTCTTCTTATTCTTTGGAGACAGCAAGGGGGTGCGCCTGGGAGTTCTGGCATGGAGGCCTTCATTACGCAGTGTGCGCCGTATTGTCTGAGCTGAAACTTCAGTACCCACATCTGACAAATCTTTTCTCAGTTCCTCAGCAGTCACAAGGGGACTTTTCTCCACTCTACGCTTCAGGTAGCGCACAGCAGTCGAAGTCAGCATCTTCTTTCTGCCACGACCAGGTAGCGTTTCAAGTGCCCTTTGCCTTGAATTTGCGAATGATGCTTCCTATGGTCTCTCTTGGTATGTTTAACATCTTTGCAATCTTCTTATAGCCATTGCCCTTCCTGTGAAGAGTAATCACCTCTTCTCTTGTCTTCCTGGACCATTCTCTTGACTTCACCATGTTTGTAACCACACCAGTAAATGTCTAGAAGGAGCTGAGTATCACAGTCATTTTAAAGCTGCCTAATTGGTGCTTATTATGCTTTTTTGCTGCTCCGTGACATCCACAGGTGTTTTCAATACCTGATTGAAAACACTTGAATGAACCTCTGTTCTTCAGTGTGGTAGTCTTTAAAGGGGTTGAATAATTGTGTCAATGAAGAATTCACAAAAGAAACATTTACTACTGTATTACAAAACCAATTGATGTCATTTTAGTTGCATATGGTTCTTTAAAAAGTCCTTGTAGGATTTCATTCTGAATACAATTACAAATGTACACTAAATTCCCTAAAACCCTTTACAGCATTGGGGGTTGAATAATTTTGAACACAACTGTATATCCCAGCCAATTCCCTAACCAAACCGTGACCTGTGCCTAGCATCTCCCTGCATCACCTCTTCCCATGATAGACTGTAGGATTTCTCGTGCGCAGCCCCCATCCTCGGGAACGCTCTCCCTCATACGGTCAAATTTCCCCTCAAGTGAGCGTTTGAAGGAGGGGAAACTAAACACATTACTCTTCAGGCAAGCCTAGCACCCGACTCACTAATACACCTCAATGCCCCAACCAGTCCATCACGCTCACCGTGCAGTCCTCTCCTCAGTTTTCCACTCCAACCCTTCTAGATTGTAGGCTCCCACGAGAATAGGGCTCTCGTTTCCTTCTGTAATGTTTTATCAAAATGTTGTTCAAAGTATTGTAACACTGTCTATATTGGGCCCATTGTTCAGCGCTGCGGAATATGCACGCACTATATAAATAAAGAATAATAATAATAATAATATTGGAAGCACAGGTGATATGATTTGCTGCTCAGTGATAGCAGGATTCAGGCTGTATTTCCCCAAGGTGATCTGCAAAATCTGACCTGTTAGAGGGTCCCTAGGACAGGTTTGGGAAACCTTGATCTAGAGCAGTGTTTCTCAACTTGTGTCCCCTCAGCACCCACAATTGTCCTTGGTCATTAAGCCGCGACCCAAAAATAATTGAATTTCTGAAACATAATTTATTCCACAAAGCAACGTGTGCAATATTCTACAATGTATGCACTTTTTAAACAAGGATGCTTTCCAAAATGGATAGTGCAGTAATCACAGCACTAGTGAAAACGAAAGTGCTGTTGAGGCAAAAACCCAATAAAATAAATTTCATGTGTTTCAATTGCAGTTTAATTAGAACTTAAGTGTCTCAAAGTCTGGGGTGATGACAAAGCAATTCTAATTTAAATCAGGATTGAATAATAAAATATTCTAAAAAATTTAAACTCACCTGCTCCGTGCTCCCCCTGCCAATCCGTCTCTGCCGCTGCGCGCACTATTACTTCACAGCAGCGACAGCCTGCCTTCCCAGAACCTACGCAATTTGCGTAGCTTGACGCTACGCTCATCACGTAAACTCAAACTAGCCAAGAGATTGAGAAGTCTGCAGCGCACGTCTGGTGCTGGCTACATCCTGAACCTACGCTCTTCAGTGCCTCAGGCACTGAGAGCAATGAAATAGCTTGTACCAATGGGAAAGCACCATTGCTCCAAGCCATTCAAAAAACACCTCCATGGGAGGCTGGCCTCCCATGCATTGACGCAAGACAGTCATGTGACTGTCCTCGTTTCGCTCAGTGGGTGCAGGGCTGTGCTTGGGGTGAGGCCTCCGTGTGACTGTTCACTGTTGCGGCATCTCCTTCCTGCAGGTGGACTGGACAGTGCGCGGCTGCCACTCAGTAGCCTGGAGTGGACGACGCAGGTCCTGGGGAGCACCGAGAGCAGCCAGATCGTGGGGAGCACTGAGAGCAGCCAGATCCTGGAGAGCACTGAACCTGAACCTACGTAACCTGTGTATATCTGGCTCTGATACTAGCCAATGCCTCACCAGCCACTGACTGCACCCCACATCCCTAGTATGCAGGGAGGCTGGGATCAGGAAGCGGTGTGTGAGATTGTGCTGAGAATTCTCAGTGTACATTTTAGTTTTCTGCAGGGATTATCACATCAGGAGGAAGGCAGGAAAGAAAGAGGAGTGGGAGATTTATAGAATAAAAGGGAGAGAGTGATAGAGGGAGAAAGGAGAGCAATGTAGAGAAATGGAGAGTAAGACATAGATACAAGGACAGATGGAAAAATACACAGGACACACATATAGATGGACAGACCACATAACAGATATTCAGAAAGAAGGATGCATAAACAGGTAAAAGGACAGATTAACAAAAGGACAAAGAGAAAAACAATCAAATATACATAGGGAGCCCCCCCCCCTCAACCAACAGCCTTTTGCTTCACTGACATGTGCGTTGTGCACAGTGGCTCCTGGTGTTGGCAGCCAGTAGTATGCTCTGGACACGTCAGTCCCTGTTGGGAGTACAGAGTTAATGCTAGTTACGGAGTCCCACCCCACACCTTCCCATTACAGATTCTCCCCCCACCTTGCCATTACAGAGTATCTTACCTGATGCAGCAGGTCCCAGGGGGCGCATTGCAGCTGGACCTATAGCTGAGGGGGCGGGGCTATCCCTGTTTCCCTCACTAGCAACTGCATGCCGGAACTTCCTTCAAACAGGGAAGTTCCAGCATGCGGTTGCCAGTGAGGGAGGCAGAGGTAGCCGTGCCGCCTGGGACCCGCTGCTGCAGGTAAGATGAATCAGTGTGTCCCAGGCATTAGAGAGGCCTGGGGCCACTTGCCCCGCAACCCAGTCCGCCCCTGGTCACGACCCACTTTTGGGTCGCGACCCACTGCTTGAGAAACACTGATCTAGAGGAGCCGAGGGCTCACAGGAGCTTACAATCTAGGAGGAGCCGAGGGCTCACAGGAGCTTACAATCTAGAGGAGCCGAGGGCCCGGCTCACAGGAGTTTACAATCTAGGGGAACCGAGGGCTCGGCTCACAGGAGCTTACAATCTAGGAGGAGCCGAGGGCTCGGCTCACAGGAGCTTACAATCTAGGAGGAGCCGAGGGCTCACAGGAGCTTACAATCTAGGAGGAGCCGAGGGCTCACAGGAGCTTACAATCTAGGAGGAGCCGAGGGCTCACAGGAGCTTACAATCTAGGAGGAGCCGAGGGCTCACAGGAGCTTACAATCTAGGAGGAGCCGAGGGCTCACAGGAGCTTACAATCTAGGAGGAGCCGAGGGCTCACAGGAGCTTACAATCTAGGAGGAGCAGAGGGCTCACAGGAGCTTACAATCTAGGAGGAGCAGAGGGCTCACAGGAGCTTACAATCTAGGAGGAGCAGAGGGCTCACAGGAGTTTACAATCTCGAGGAGCAGACGCTCAGGCTCACAGGAGTTTACAATCTAGAGGAGCCGAGGGACCGGCTCACAGGAGTTTACAATCTAGGGGAACTGAGGGCTCGGCTCACAGGAGTTTACAATCTAGAGGAGCAGAGGGCCCAGCTCACAGGAATTTACAATCTAGAGGAGCAGAGGCTCACATGAGTTTACAATCTAGAGAAAGAGGGTCCAGCTCACAATCTAGAGGAGCAGAGGCTCAGGCTCACAGGAGTTTACAATCTAGAGGAGCCGAGGGCTCACAATCTAGAGGAGCAGAAGGGCTAGCTCACAGGAGCTTACAATCTAGAGGAGCAGAGGGCACACTGACTGGGAGGGACAGTCCACAATGCTTCTGCAAATCGCGATGTGTCCATTCACTGCACTCATCACGATTTGAGTTCTTTTGGAGGTCAGCCTGGCAACTGCACTGCGGGGGGGGGGGGGGGAATTGACCCGTTGCCCCCCCTTGGATCCACCTCTGTCACGTGCCTGCATGGAGTTGGGAAGCTACATAACACTATGCATTGGAGGGATGGAGTGTATTCCTTGTTGCAATTGTTTGTGCCACAGCCAAGTCTGCCCTTGAGTTGAGTTTGGACTGGTACCATGTTTGGTAGAGACTAGCTACCAGGGACCTCTGCAGCTGGTGCCAGGAAGAGTTACATTGAGGCAGGGGCCATACACATTCACAGAAAGAACATCTGTGGTTCTCACAGATGTTCTTTCTGTGAATGTGTGTGGCCCCTGCCTCAACGTAACTCTCCCTGGCACCAGCTGCACAGGTCCCTGGTAGCTGGTCTCTACCAAACATGGTACCAGTCCAAACTCAACTAGAAGTACTTTCCACTCGGACACCCATGTGGCCACCTCTCAAGTGTGCACAGCTCTACAAAGTGGAGACTTGCACTTTGAAGGCTAGGATCAGACGAATGCATTTTTTTGCATCGTCCGTAAAAAAAGTGCATCCGAACACATGGACGTACTTTTTCAAGGAATACGCGATAGCGGTCTTACGATGCGCAATGTCGGCCGTGATTTCATACGGATCCAAACCAGGAAACTTTGGGTGTCTGGACGTAATGTTGGCCGGACATGAGCAGCGTCTGATGTCTCCTAATCCCGCCGCTATGCAGACGCAGCGCACTCTGTACGTCAGTACTAGCAGTTCGTTCTTGCGAAAATGCGTTTGCCGCTTGCATTGCGTGGTCAAACTTTCGTGCGGCTGTACTTCGTGTGTGGGCCTGCGTTGGACATAATTTGCTGTTACCACGGCCGACAAAGTACGGGTAAACGCACGTTCGCACTGCGTTTGTCTGACCCCAGCCGTAGACCCGTCTGACATCCGTTGTAGCAGTTCGATGGAGAGGTAAAATCCACATCCGTTGTAATGTGCATTAGAAGTACGGACGTTACATTGTGTGGTGTTCAAAGCCGACTGACTGAAATGCTACAAAGGATGCACTTAATGCATTTGTGTGGTCCCGGGTTGAGACAAAAATCTATAGAAATTTGTCATGGTGTCAAGTTTAAGGTTGGATGATTGTATCACTAGCAGGCGGAGAGCCTGTTTTTACACCATCGTCTGCCTCAGTACCCAAGCTGTGCCCATGATCTTTATAGCTAATGTGAAAATCATTTGAATCTTCAAAGAAAGACTAAAGTCTGAACTGTTCATTAAAAAAAATGATTGTTCACAGTGCTTTTTTTTTTTCTACACTGTTTTACAACACGATCATTTTTTGGTGGTTTTTTTTCTTAATCCATCAGAAATGTAGGTCTGAAAAGTTGATAAATGTGAGGTCTGGATTTTCAGGATGGTTTCTTCTAAAATGTGTATATTCCAGAAAGAAGCAAATGTCACAAGAACACTGATAAAGTATTATCCCTTGATAGTACAAGACTGAAAGTATTCCAGGTCCTTAGAATACTTTACATACAGTATGGTGACAACATATTCTAAAGCTCACTGTACAAGGGAATGATACATTAGAACAAACTTTACAAGCATGATACAGTATGAAAGAGACTCAAGACATGTTTTTGGGGCAAATAGTTCAGATTCTTTTGTAAATGGTTTTCCTTTTCCTAATAGGAGTAGCCTTTACGGTGCAACCATTTCCCTAGTGTCATTTTACTTCAACAGCATGTGGCCACAGAAACGGCAGCTTTTTGCCATTAAAGGACACCTGCATATCTTGGGTACCAGAAAAACAATTATTTTGTGTGGTATTTGCTGCAGGTGTTGTATTTTCATGAAAAAACTGGTAATTGCAGAATTACAGAGCAAATCATTGATGCTCCAAAAATCAGAAACAGTCCTCACTGTACACTACTTTATTTTCTATAAATTGTGTTGGCAGCACAAACATTAAGTCAAGCTCTAGGAGGTTTCCTGTACCTGGTTGAGGCATGAGTGTCACAGTCTTTGCTTAGCGATTGAGATGCTCATCTTACGGGTAGAAGGTTACAAAGTACACTGTAGAGCATGTCTGCCTCAAGCGTGTGCAGTGTAAACCACACTGTATTGTACACCAGTCATTATACAGCCTTACTGATCTGCACACAGGCAAGCCTCAAAATACACAAAACATAATATGCCATAACGGCTTTATTTTTAGGTTGTGGTCTATTAGTTTTAGTACAAACTGTAAAAACACTTAATAAAATTGTAAAACCTGACGCTACTAGAAGCAAATCTGCATTTAGAGTAAAATCGTTTTCTAAACCAAAAGGCGAGAGGGGGATGAATACTTTGTAATATGTAAACTGTAAATTCATTCAAACCTGTACCGGACAGGTTTTGAACCCTCTGCCCACTATTGTGATGAGAGACAGCAGGGTTCAGAATGTGCCAGGCAACCAGCCCTGCTCCTGGGTGCTCCCTGTGCCCCTTACCATGCAGGACACCGAGGGGGGACAAAATGCAGAGAGCTCTAGCTGCAGAGTCTGCCTGTGTGTCTCCCCTGTGTGCTGGCCCCTCCCCCTCCGTGACAGCACCAGGTCCTGACCAGGAGATACACAGGCAGGACTGTTTCTCCATTCTTTATCGGGGAGAGGGTCATAGTGGAGAGGGAGAGTGTGTGCCAATGTGTTAGTTTGGGATTGTGTGTGGCACTGTGTCTGCACGTGTGTCAAGAGTGTTAATTATGGGTTTATCAAAGTGTGTATATCAGTTATTGCAGCATGCACACATAAACCTCTATACATATATTGCACAAATCAAAAAACACACAAAACTCACATATACTGACATAGTACACACAGAACCCATCACAAATACGGATACGAAAACAAATACGCATCACACACAGAAATTACTTTGAGACACAGTTACTTAGGAATTTGTTTTAAAACTGCAGGGGTACTTCTCCATAAAACGTTGAGAAACACTGCCTTAAAACAACAGTATTAAACAGAAAAAAGACAAAAGAAGTCAGACCGCATGGGATTTGTGCAAAGGCTTGTGGTTGTATTCATTGTTGTTTATTGAAGAGTGAAGGAGATATTGCCAGACATGCCAATAAGACATTTCACATTCAAAAGGGCCTGAAGCTATAGGTTTTCCTGAATCAATTCACAAATCTTCTGAGCTACAGTGGAGCATAAATTCAAGCCCCCAAAACGTATGGATGTCAGATGAGTTATCATGCAATCCCTTAAGTCTTCAAACCTTGTTTTTCGATTTCACAGGGCATAAGGATTTTTTTCTATCCCACACTCAACGCGGAGTTGCCATTAATACTATGGACAGAAATCTGTCTTGACGATTATAACATCGTGCTAATTAACTAATGATAAACTTATCAAACCACTGTCTCCCAAAAAGGGTAGCATATACACCCTCTCAGAAGAATTGTAGGCCCCTCCATTCATGGGATCAGCTCTAGTGCCCAGACTATATTGAAAGACAACGTAAAGCAGTTTCTTTTCTCTCCCTAACCGGACATGAAAGGAGCATAGACATTTAAGGATAGAAAAATAATCCTTCTAGAATTTGATGTAAATCTACAGGAAATGTCTTTTATGTTGGAAGGTATCCATTTAAATTCTGTGTCTGGGATACAGTGCTTTCCTCCCAACTATGTCTTATGGCCTGCAGAAAAAAAATGGCCTGTATAAGCACTAGTTTTTCCTCCCCCTCAAAATCAAAATTAAAAACAAAAGAAACCTAGAACAGAAGAGGTAAGTTTGATGTTTGTTGTCCTGATATAGATGGCAGTGACTTTCACGGAGCGCTAAGAAGATCTTGTATCGCTTTCTGCTGGGCTGCATTCAGCTGTGATACACATTCTGCAAACAATCCTCCTGAAGCCTGTGTACATAGAAAAAAAAAAAACACAAACTGGATATAAAAAACAGCGGGTTCAATCCATTAATAAATTATTCAGGACTAGTTTAAGCCATACAGAGCATGTGTCCATCATTTTGTTGCTCAACCCTTTCGCTGCTGAGCCATGTCACACCTCTGTGCTGAGGTCATTTTTACTGGTTTCGCTCATCATGTTTAAAACGCGTTTTGAAGCCTTATTTTATTATATGACCCAGACATATTATATATCGTTCTTTCCGGCAGACTCGGCAGATTCATAATATATCATTATTATATGTTACAGGTAAAGCCAGGAGTGCGGTTAATCCTAGGATCACCCAGGTAATCCTGACATCACCCAAAACCACTGGGTGAAGCTGCAAAAAAAATAAATTTCGGACTTTACCCGGGTAATCTTAGGACTAACCAACTGCCCTTGGGTAACAGTCTGGAAGAGCTGAAAAATTTGCACTTTACACAGATAATGTGCAAGTCTGAAGCGTCACC
Source organism: Leptobrachium leishanense (assembly GCA_009667805.1). Taxonomy (NCBI): domain Eukaryota; kingdom Metazoa; phylum Chordata; class Amphibia; order Anura; family Megophryidae; genus Leptobrachium; species Leptobrachium leishanense. The sequence continues at coordinate 311,730,960 of CM019064.1, forward strand.
CAGGTAATCTGAGGACTATCCACAGCTTCACCTGGGTAATCTGCAGAGCATCCAACCCCGCTTGGGTAACAGTGAATTTTACTATTATTATGTATCATATGTGCTTATATATCATTTATAAAACAGAATAACCATCAAGTTACGCTTTATCTTCATAAATTAATTTTCAGACAATTAATGCACAGAGTTACATGAAGGTTATTTAGTGTAGTTTGTGACTGGTTACAATTTCATTAAAAATAACCAAAAACACAATTTTGTTATCAGTCAGTCAGATAACAGTTTGAATTCCGAGGATTACCCGGATGAAGCTGCAATCAACTGTAACCTGCTGAAAACCCAAGAAAAGCGGACTACCCAGAGGCGTTTGGATACTTGGCAGATTACCCGGATAAAGTCTGAGGTTTCGTTGCACATCACACTTTATCCAGCAACACTAGGGTAATGTACGAATTACCCGGTTAAAATAGAGAAGAAACGCAGGGTACCCAGAGGCATCTGGATACTTTGCAGGTTACCCGGGTAAAGTCCGAAATTTAATTTAATTTCTCTTCTGACTTTTGCTCATGGAGCCTGGGTAATGTCAGGATTACCAGGGTAATCCTAGGATTAACCGCACCCCTGGCTTTACCCGTAACATATACGTCATGTCCTGCCTGTATATTATAGCAAAAAAATGCAATCAAATTTGAATTTCCAATCATTTAAAAAGTGTAAAGTGTTTTTTTTCATATTTTTAACATGCAAGCGTTTGCGGTTATAATTTTCTAAGAGGTGTGCTTTTTAAAAAAAATTAGAAATGGGGGACTTGTTACATTTTTTTTGGGGGAAATTACACGATTTTTAACAAACGCACCCCATACAAAAATCGTTTGGGAACAATATTGCTGCAGTAACAAAAAAAAAAACTTTTTTTTTTTTAAATATTTTTATTTATTATTTTTTTTAAATTGGAACCCCCTATCTCCACCATTGGTGGCAGCTAGGGGTTAACTCCAGTACTGACTTCATCACGCTATGCACAATGACGCCAGTCGTCAGGGGGAGATCCCGGAAGCTTGGCCAACAGCTTCACGTCAGAAAGTCACATTTTTCTGAATCTTATGCTTTCACTGCTCCAGTTGAGTGTTTTCTAGGCTTTCAAAACCACAAGAAATGCCCATGCCACATAACAATTTCCTAACAATTATAAAGGCCCCGTTCACACTGCGTGATTTTCATATTCGCGACATTGCGCGATACGCTCGCACAACGTTGCGATTTTGCAAAACACCACCAATGGAGAAAGAAAAAAAAAAAAAAGGGTCATGTACCAGCGACATGCTTCCGCAACGTCGCGCGGCAAGCTGTGAACAGCTCCATTGAAATGCATTGGACGCGCGACATCGTGCCGCGATTTAGTGGCAAAATCCACACGATAAATCGCACAGTGTGAAAGGGGCCTAATACACTAACCTTTAATCCTATTTCCCTCCAACTACTTCCCAGCCATCATGCATCCCAAATGTATGTTTTCATTTGACAGTTTGATTTACCAGCCAGCTCTATTCTACTTAAAAGCAGGGATGCCTCTATAAATACACCTGAGAAAGGTAAAAAAAAATACTTTCTGGCCAAGGGTAATCGGTCATGCTGGCAGTGGTTTATAAGGAAGGCCATCTAGTACTCACCTGTACTTGTCGAACTACATTAGCAAGCCTTTTTCCACACAGGTCTTCTTTTTTAATAGATTCATGGACTCCACCATCTGCTATAATACTAAATATTTTGGGCAAGTTTGAATTGTTGAGTCCTAGCACGATCGGATTATTACTGTCATGAATGGTAGAAGGGAAAAATAAAATAAATTAGGTATGCACATCATAGCAATTTCAGTAAAATAACGTCAACATTTAAAAACAAAGTATGCAGATGTTTAAATCAAAGTGAAAGGCTGCATTTTCAACTCCGTCACGTCCCATGAAACAAAATCTTAAATTTAAGTTATGTGTACTCCTATGCAATACATTGATGTTTATTTTTGTATTAGATACATTGTAGCTGTGGGGTCTCTACCTTTCAATAAGGTCACAGAGGAAGTTAAACGTGTGAACAGCTTCCTCTTTGTCTTCATGAAGGGGCAGCCATGACAGCCAGTGAGGAAGCACTTCCTCCACATTAACACAATCAGACCTGAACTTCATGATTTTCCCAACTGCGGAGATGCAGTTCTCTGTTGCATTAATATTCTCTTTGGTTTTAGAATCCGGGGCCTGGATAACCCCAACAAGAAGTGGAAGAGCCTCTAAAATCATGAAAGAAATACATATTAAAAGAAACAAAACCCTCAAAACTAAAATCTGACCTACAGGGACCTTTACTTGGAGAAAGCTAGAACTAGGCATCAACAGATCTGTTTGCTCATACATCAGTTCGTCAATGGATAAAGTAAAGCATACCTGTGCAAAAAGGCTGATAGTTGTCACCACCGAATTGCGCCATTACACCAATACCATATGCAGCTGCTTGCCGAACTTCTGGGCTGTTGTCGCATATAGATTGTAACAGTGGTCTTAAGAAATATTCAGCATATTTGTAGGAAGATGGGCTACAATGCTCTATGACGTCATCAAAAATGCAGAGACCCCACTGTCTATCCGGCCATGGTCTGTGAGGGCACTAGAAAAATAAAACCGAAGATGCACAAACATGAATGTAAACGGTTTACATTGAGCATTTGGTAGGTGGCTGGGATGTTGCAGAAGCTGGAAGGAGTCCAGCAGACTATTAGATAACGGCGTTAATCTCTGCGTGTAAACTAGCATAAAAAGTTCCTGGTGTCAAAGAATGGACAGCGCGCGAGAGAGTTACAGAATGTGTTTGAGGGTTTAGGGAAAGGAATGGAGAACGGCACAAATTTATGGAGTAGGTACAAGAATAAGATTGGGACAGGTTTCAGGAAACCGTAGCAGTTAAAGGAATACTAGTATGCTAGATGGTGTGATGCATGTAACGCAAGGGTGTGTGGATAGTGGAGACCGGTATCTTTTCCTGGCGTAGAGATTACACAAACATCCACACTCTTAACCATTAACTAAAAATGCCCACCAGCAAGGGGTCCTGCGTTATTAAATCTAAAGTTATTGTGACATTCCAGGTTTAAAGAATATTATCAGTAACAGACATTTTAGGCAATTAAACATCGTTTCTAATTGTATTCGGGGCTTTCCTAATTTAGTTTTAGGATTGATCTCATTGCAGGAGATCTACATTTCAAATTTCCAGTTTGAAGAGGATTAGAATGATCATTACATCTTCTGTCACAGCAAATGTCTACGTCAGTGCACGTTAAATCTACAGTGAAATACTGCAAGAATGACATACATGCAAGCATTTTAATTGCAAAATTGAGTACTCACAATTAAATTAACTATTAAAGGCAGTAACTGTTCAAACCATGGCAAGACCTTCTCCTTGTAGCTACTGAATATAGAGTGCAAAATGTCTGAAACTTTAGTCAGGATGTAAACATCATTATCGTCCTGTGGAGAAGAAAAAAAAACATTTGAGATCGTGAGAAACTGCAACAAAACACTACCTTTAAGGCGTCAGACGAACGCAGTCATCGTGTCCGTGTCGCCGCACAGTTTAATGTCGGTCGTAGCATTGATTTGTGATCAGTAGAGACCAACACACAAAGTACGTGCGCACCGAACTGCGCAGGCACCACACAGGTGGCAACGGATGCCATTTAGGCCACGATGTTAAAGCGCTACGACAGACGCCCAGAGTGTGCCGCGTCCGTGTAGCGGCCTGTGGGTGTGATGATGCAAAGTCAGATGCAGCGCATTTGTGATGTCCATCACGTAGATGCTTAGAAGTTTTTTTGGTATGGCTGACTGTACCCATCATTTAATTTTAATTCCCATATTTCCCTTCTTTGTCTACATTCGTTAATGAAAACAGACCGTGTGGTGTCTACAGTATTTTCCGTCAGTACGTCTGTCCGTTATGCACACACGCAGAGTGCGCTCCGACTGCGTTCATCTGACATTAGCCTAAATGTACCCACCATAGATGGTAGTGTAACTTATAGGGCGGTATAGAGAATGAACACATTATTTTGCTTTAGGTACGTCTGCTCCCATGTAATATTGATATTAGGCGTTTATTTCTCTAAAATAGTACTATGGAAATACATTTTCTGACAAAAAAAATAATATAGTGTATTCCCTTATTAATTAAAGAATGTTTTTTTCATATTACTATTTTATAAAATTTGTAGGGTGTAGAGGTGATTCACAGGTTACACTAAACCGTTTTGCTCTCCCAAAGCATACTTCATCTTGTAATGACTCCTCTACTTGTTCGTCATAATCTTCATCTTGTCTTTTCACTAAAACAAAGGGGGGAAAAAAGGAATGGATATAAATTCTAAGCACACTTAACTGTACATAAAGTTGGCATTTAAAAAATTACTTTTAAAGTTTTTTTTTCTAATGCAGACTGTATAATCTGTAGGAGAAATAGAAGATAAGAACCAGACCGTAACTCTACCTTGCCTCAGCTCCTGATTTTTGAAGTGCTCCTCTAATTTTCCTTTCAGGATGCCTCCAAGCTCTTCAAAGTGTTCATTGTTAAGGCATCCATCTCCCATTACCTCAATGCACTGCAAAAACAATAGAAACCCAAATACATTTTCAAACATCTCAGTTTTTGAAAATCACAATCTGCATATTTTAGTAGCAGTTTTCACAAAGCATGATAGATATATATTAGTTTAATATTGCAGAAGCCACCTGCACATCATAGCAATTCAAAGAATTGCATCCCAGAGCTCCTGTGCCACATTCCCCATATGCAGCAAGGAATTCTGGGTAGGATATGCAAATGACCTCTGTCTCACTTTTATACATCCTGGATCTGTTATTACACAGAACCCTAAAATCAATGCTATGCCACACTGTGGCTTTGTAGCAAAGATAAGGTTATGCAACTGGTCAAAGCCACTCCCAGGACAGCGCTGTTTCAGGTTTGTTGAACCTTCATCACTAGGAGGCAGGCATGACCAGTTGCAGTGGATGCTTGTACCATAGGTAAGTAAGTGTCTATAAGGGTTGTGGTGAAGGACTAAAAGGGAGATAAAAAGCCTCCACACTAGAATAAGTGTGTTTAATATTGCAGAAGCCACCTGCACATCATAGCAATTCAAAGAATTGCATCCCAGAGCTCCTGTGCCACATTCCCCATATGCAGCAAGGAATATATATACACAGTGGTATATTTAGGTTTTGTGCTGCCCTAGGTCTGATTAAACTAGTGCACCCCCCAATTTAAATTTGACACCCCTCTTCCTGTCAAAGTCACACCTCTTCCTGGTTAAACCCCGCCCTTCCTCTTTAAGCTTCACATTTTACGCTTTGAGCGTATCACAGATCTGCACAGCAATAAAACCCACAGAAATATGCACTGCATATAAGCGTATCACAGCGCTGCACAGCAATAAAACCCACCTGCCCCCAGGCCAGCTCCCACGGATATATATTTGACCCAGGTCACATGGATATATTGCCCCCAGCTCACCTCTGTCTGGTCTGGTCTGCTCTGCCAGGCCCCTCCGAGTCATTGCCGGCAGTCGGGTGGTTTTCCTCCTACAAGCAGCCGCCAGCATAAAGCTCTGCCGCTCACCTGGGATCTATCCACCAACCAGCCGCGATCTCACAGCTGGCTGTCGGATTCCAGGCGAGAGGCCGAGCTTCATGCTGGCGGCCGCTCGTAGAAGGAAAGTAACACGGCGGCCGGCAATATTTTCCACAATTGCTGCGTTGCCCCCCCCCCCCAAACACTCAGCGGCAGGTCACTCAGTGGTGGGGTGCCACCCCTGGAAACTGCCACCCTAGGCCTTGTCGGCCTAGGCCAAGATACACCACTGCATTAGCTTTTATCAGGCAAATATTCACCAGTTCCCTGGCGCTTAATAGCCTTGGGTTAAAATGTATCAGTTCATACCGGAAACCTGTAAAATATTCTAGTTAAAAAACGGACTTGTGAAAAAGAAATTTTCCCAATTTAACAAACTGAATTACCAGATAAACTAGATGCTTTACTGAAAAGAATGCAGACTCCAAAACACCCATCACTGGTGACTTTCCACTCAAGTCACTGGAAACCTTCATTTACTATGATTTACAGAAAGCGTAGGCAACACAGTAAAAGTACATTTACTTCAAGGTTTATAAATCTTAAATAGAAATGTTTAAAGAAATTAAATTGAGAATAAAAAAAAAAAATTGCACTTTGAGAAAGTGTGCAGGTGCTAAACAAAACAGAAAATTTGAGAATTGCTTGCCAACAACCACAATCAAGAGAGTAAAACCTTTATCGTCACTTGAATAGGACCAAAAAAAAAAAAAATAATAATAATTAAAATATGTGGGAATGCAATGTTTAAGTTGGACACTGGAAGCTTATGGAAAAAATGCACGGCCACACAAATGAAAATTGTAATGTCTGCTTGTGACGAAAACCTGCTCCTTCCGCCTGTCCTGGCTCTCCAGACACCCCCCTTATCAAGATCAGCCCGGCCGCTGAGTTGCTCGGAACTCAGTGCCTCGAGCAGCCTGATCTGTAGCTCCAGACCTGCTTGGTCTGATCCTCTGCCTCTTTGAATTTCCAGAAGGCCGCTCTGTGCCTTTTGAGGGTGATTGTGGGTACCCTGAATGAGACACCAGACAGGCTGTATGTTCAAACAGGAATCTGACTTATTGAAAAACGCCACTATTTATGCCCAGGTCCAACAATTATAATTTGCATACCAACCAACGAACATTGACCTACTAAAACTCTAATTACATTATGTCAGTTAGCCTTCATATCACACATCATTTACATAATCTATTGTTGCAATAGATCAGATTACCTTTGCAGTCAAACACTGTCCCAGACTCATGACTCCTTCACCAGGTAACAGACACAGAAAAGCAATCTTGCATAATCACACATTACTCCAACATTCCACACAAAAGAGGGCATGGAACAGGGCTTCAGTTGCATCTTTAAAACACATCTCCAAGTGCCCATTCACATACAGTAATAGAAGTACATTTAAAACTAAAGCTAAGCAATTTACAATACATTTAAAATCACACCACGCAAGAGAACGTCTGTCCAAAAGCAAATGTGTGTCTCTTTTGGGGTTTGAAGCGGTTTGATCGCTACGCCAGTTCCATGACACTGCTGTGTCCCGCCAAGTAATCTGCAATCTGAACAAAATGCCCCCATAGACAACAGAAAGATGAGGAAATCCAGTCTTTAACCCCTTGAGGACCAAGGGTCTTTGAAGTCAATGCATTTATGACCTAAGTTACGTCATTTGTCCTTCTGGGTTAAAGACCCTACTAATCTGCAACAGATTGCAGTTATAGTTTTGCGCCATAAATGTGCTGAAAGACTAGTCTTTACAGAACAATCATTTCCACCAATAGAAGTGGGTTACTTGAATTGGTCCCAACCAGAACCAATCACGCTGTGGCATATGCAATGTAGCCGGTATCAACCGGCCTAGGGAGAGAAGGGGATGGACTATCCGATCTGTAGCGATCGGCAACCCCATTTTATTACCACGCTCAAATAAATATTTGGTGTTTTGGTCCACCAAAACTTCAAACTGAACATTTCCTTATCGGATTATTTGCTCCGTGGAGGCAACCATCTTTCCCACGTCACACTCAGCTACTCTGCAGCACCTCTCTGATTAGCTGCAAGTGCCAAGTTAGCAGCGCTGAACTGCAGCACACATTCAGTGCCAAGTTGCTAACTTAGCACTTGCAGCGGGCGAACTGAACGCGCCTCATGAACACTAGAGTTATTCAGAGAGGTGAAAACCAGGAGAATGACTGGAGAAGGGAAAATTCTAGGTCAAAATAGCCGATTTGGAAAGTGGGATAAAAATAGAGAATTTTTTTGGTTTGGCTATTTTGACCTAGAATTTTCACTTCTCCAGTCATTCTCCTGGTTTTCACCTCTCTGAATAACCCTGTATGTAAAAATAAAACCCTCTCTCCTCCCACCCCTTAAGGCTAGCGTCAGACGAGCGTATATGAAGAGCGGAACGAACGTCCGTGAGAGTGAATGTTCCTACCACTCAACACCTGTCTGGCCACCCCGCTGAGTGCACTCAGCGCTGCAAGGCTCGATCCTCCTATGGAATATCACGCTTTGCAGCTCCGTCAACGCACGTCCTACCGCTTTGACGGAGAGGGCTGCTGCATGAACGCAACACGGCCGATGTTGCACGTGCAGATGGTGTCACGACCACTACACGCGCTGCTGCGAAAGACGCCGGGTTAAGCCGCTCACTGTCTATCCTAGACCCAAATAATCACGCGCGCTTATCTACCCGTCCCGGCCACACTTTGCTTTTTTTGGAAACGCAAATTCAGCAACAGCCACTGAAAGACGCAAATCAGTCTTGCTAAAACTAGACACACAGCTTGCAAACTTAACATCACATCCGAAGAGAGAACCGTGAGTGAAGAACACAGGTGAATATGCCAATACCTTTACCACATTAGGCAAAGCACGAGAAAATAAACAAAGACTGACCCTTATAGTCTTAAGATTGTGGTGGACTCATCGGCTACATGCCTGTTTATGTATTTTTACTCTATTTTTTATGCCCATTGTGGTCTCATGAAGAACGCATGGAGTTGCCCACACTTCACTTTTTGCCCTCAAGTTATATGGAGAATGCAAAGGTGTGACGTCACTTCCGGTGCGCTCTGTTGAGGCTACAGTCAGTGATTAGTCACTTCCGGAGCGCATGGGACGAATCCGGTGCATGCGGTTAATCCCTAATGAACACGAGGGGCTTTTTAAAGAGGAGCAATGAGTCGTTTAAGTCGCAAGACTAAATGCGTCAAGCTGACTGATCCTGTTTCATCTATCCACTGGTCCTGCCGGATGTGCCAATACGGGAATATACCATCTGACGGTTGGATTACCACTGGTTCTCCATGCCAACGGAGGTTTCACAGGCGGTTCCATTGAGTGGGGCGGCGAATATCAGCTGTATCATCCAGCGTTGTAGTGACTATTGGAGGTCTTTATTCATATGCGGTTTTGCACAAAGATTTCATATATTGTGTGCCACTTCTTGTGAGTGGTTTAATTTTTAAATTGCTTGTATTAAAAGGCTTAGGCTCCAGGCACTCGTTCTACGTACGGGTCAACCTGGGGAGGTTGTCTCAACTGGTGCGTGGGTTGGCAAGTGAATCCCTTTTCGGCACCTGTTATTTCATTTAGGTAAGGCGTAACGTAACGTTCAATTAATGTTGTTCGGGCTGCGATTTCAGTTTCCCATGTAGGATTTCAGGGTGTTCTAGTGAGTCACCATCAACTGGTCTGTCGACGATTATGGGCTGTTTGTCCTGGCCCCCCGCCCCGAGAGGATGCCTCAAATGGTCTGGTTTCCTGTCAGTATGACCAGACAATGATTTGTCCCTTCGCCAATTATCCGCAAAACTCTTAATGTTGCTTTATCTATTATCTTGCAAGTGCATTGGAGATGTTCAGGCTTTAGATTTTCCATCTCGTTCTTTTATTCCTGATGCGTTCGAACCAAATACGCTTACGTCTGTGTTTTACCCGCTGTTGCCGAAACATCTTCAATTATGCCTGGTTCACCGTCTTAAGGGCTATGAAGCTCATACTGTCGATTTTCATCCTGTTGGCGTTTCCCTTTTACTTCTGCAGTTTATACCTCCCCATGGACCCGTAACCGCCGTGTCTTTGGCCAGATGGAGGAGCTGGTTTATGGAGCTTGCAGGTGTTGCCATTTCATGTTTTGGTGCGCACTGTGAGCAAAGTGCTAAGGGTTCTTCAGTAGTTACCTGGGGTTGTCGTCTAGAGGATTTGATGCGGGCCGCAGATTGGTCTCGCGAATCCACGTTACGTACCTACTATTTAAAGCCTATTCCTCACTGGTCTGCCACTGTTCCCGAAGGGCTTTGAACCAGCAAATATGAGCCTCCAATTCCATGCCTTAAAATTACTAAAAAAAAAAAAATCCTATGACCATGACGGAAAGTTAGAATATTAATAATGACTCGAGACAAATATTTCCCTCCTCAACCCTCCCTGCGTGTTATTTTGCCATGTTTATTACATGTACTGATATTATTTGCAATAAAAACCTTTTAATACTGTGTTTCTGATATGATTTGTTCCGCGCATTGTTACGGTTCCTTCCCGATCAGTTAATAAAGATTTACTCTATTTTCCTTGGCTGGTGGAAGAAATCCAAACTTTCCATTATGGCAATAGGGAAATTTTGTAATTTGTTAACTTCTATAACTTGCATACCCTGTGTGCAAAAATACACAAGTGCCTGGTAAAACTGATGGGTTTGAGCTGCGTAAGCGCCAGGTCTTCTTTCTGCCCAAACAAAAGCTGCTACGAGCACTATGATAGACCTGGTGATGTCAGCATGCAAAGCAGGGAGAGTAGGGTGTGCACTCCATGCAGCCTGGCCACCTTAAGCTAAAGTGGTCACGGTGCATATAGTGCCCTTGTATAATAATTTCACAAACTGAGTGTGAAGAGGGACCGGGTGTGGGGAGGGAGGGAGTTTGGGGGAAGAGACCAGGCCTGAGAGTGTGAGGCAGGAAGGGTGGGGCGATGGCACATGACTCCAGATCCAATTATGGATAAAATAATGGCAGTACTGCTCGTCCATCAAGTGGCAATACCAAGGTCTGTGCGATTGTTTTTTAGTTCTGCTACTGTTGTAAACTGGTTATGTCTGACATAACCTAGAGTTAAATCATACTGAGAAAAGCAGCTGGCACGTCTTCTCCAAATAGCTTTGAAGTAGACTGAGCTAAAAGTTAAGGCACTAAACAGTGTGTGCTGTACAAAGACCGATTAATCTATAATGAGTAGTTGACAATAGTTGTCGATTAATTGATTCCTTGTTTCAGCCCTAGCTGATGCCCCTTCGAACAGCCCTGAAACTGCAGCAAACAATCCCCAGAAGCACAGAGTGTTGTGGACTGGAAAACAGATTAAAAAAAAAGATAAAAACTATTGTGGAATGAATTCTGGAAGACTAGTAGTCACAAACCATAACTGAATGAGCGAATACATCATGTAGCAAAGTATGTTCTTTTAAGTAGTAGCTTATGTAGAAAGTAGAATTGAAGCTTTGGTTTCACAAAGTAAAATAAATCAGGAAAAAGAAAGTTACCTTGGCAAACGAGTGCATTATTTCTGACAGCACATCTGAATCTGGTTCTGTTCCAATTCCTTTAATCAACGCATCACACATGAAATGCCACATCTGCGTCAAATATTCAGGACCACGCACTCTTGCACACTCCAAGAGTAGAGGCATTGACTCTGCAGCAGCAACTCGAACCCGTGCAAAGTGGATCAAGGACAAATATATACAATAAAAATGGCAATTTTGCTTGATAACTAGTGAAAGGAACAAATTAAGTATTACACCTTCTTTTGTACTTCATTATATAGTAGGGTTACCAGATTTTTCTTTTGCTCAAGCCTACTTTTGAGCCAAGACTCCACCTCCTTCCCAAACAGACTTTAAAGGATATCATCATGAAAGTAAAATTTAAGTAATGGAACCATTAGTTTCACAACTTGCTCTGTGTAATCTGCAAACCCTTCCTTCAATTCCTTGGCATAACAAACCTGCAGAAGAAAAAAAAAAATTTACTGATGTAAATGACACATTGCACCAGATTGAGACGTGAGAATTTTCTTTTAGATGGTAAATTATGAAGGACCATAGGATTAGTGAAGTTCTGATAAAATAGATATGGTTGTTCTCATTTTCAGAAAACCAAGGAGTGCATCAAAATATTAAATTACACTTTTGCATGACATAAAAGGTGTTTTGTGACCTACCAACATCTGACAGGCAGTTGCTTTTTCTTCAAGGCCTGCAGTCTTAATGCCAAAACTTTGCTGATCACCCAAATTAACAAATTCCCATCCATCGTCCTCACTCATGCTTTCCATATCTTGAGCTTAAAAAAAGAGAAGAATTGAATTAACATGTTGATAGAAACCTCATCTTGATGCCGAGATGTTTAAGCAATAGGGAAAAAAAATAAAAATACATTGCAGATTGTAGTATTTTTTGTTTAACCTAACCTACTTCAAAAACATTTCTAATTGAATAGGGCAACAGAATCCTTTAAACAGGTCTGGGATAAGATCAGAATTGGTAAGCACATTAAAGGTGTTACTCCAAAAGCACCTAAATTTCAGTGTTTACTAGTTCAGCGATTCCATTTCTCTGACCCTGCAGTAAATAGTAAATTCACCGCAGAGTCAAAGTGTTCCATAGAGTCGCTGAAGACCAGACTGAGGAGAGAAAAAAAAAAAAAAAAGATTATTCTAATAGATGTAAAAAATAAAAAACGTCCTTAAAAAAAGGTTACAGAAAAAAACAAAAACACACATTTAAAAAAAAAAATGGTAAACATTAATACCTAAAAAAAAAAAAAAAAAATACAAACCGGTGCTCTAAAGTGAAAGAGGATTTTTGCTGAAATTTAAAAGAAACTGAATAATAAAATCGAAAAGATAATATGGTTTTACGTTGAATCCTATGAGATTTGCCTGTTTACCTCCCTGGCGTTTTTCCCCAGAGTGTGGCTCGGGGTTAACTTTAATTGCCGAAAGCAGTAACCCCGAGCCACACTCTGGCTGGATACATACCTGTCCCTGCACTCCCTCGCTGACCACCGTGATTGCGGTGTTCTGCTTCCTGGTCCCCTTCTCACAAGGGAACTAGGAAGTAGGAGGTCATGATTGCCGGAGAAGACTGTGGGGGACAGAGTGGGACCGCAAGGACAGGGAATGTATACAGTGGCAGCCCGAGTGTGGCTCTGGGTTACTGCTTTCAGCAAGGCATTTAATCCCAAGCCACACTCCAATACCGCTAGGTGGCTAGATAAATTGTTCAGATTGTGACATATAAAATATGTCAGAATTGGAACGCTTGGGAGGTTAAACCTGTCGCATTGAATCATCGAAAATCAGGGCATTTCCCTGACACTTCAGTGCAGTTTGGCGTTATCTTAATAGATCAACCATTACTTCTCTATGGGATAATTTCTCTGCCACCGATCTGTGGCAAACTGCTCCATATTTCTCCAGTATTTGGCAAATTGACAGTTTAGTGACTAGGCGAACTGCCATGAAATTGCACCGTACAGTGAAAAGTTTGGGGCTCACTGAATAGTCCCTTAAGAGTTTTATGTAAAAGTAGTTCTTCGCCACAGGCAGCAGTGTTAACTTGAATAGGCATCCTGCATGTTTTACACACAAGTTCAATGGTATAAATTGGATTTAGAGGTCACTGGAAATGTAGAATTCAAAAAAGGAAGAGTCTGTATTGTCCTGACACAGCTCACCCCCTGCAGTATGTAACCAGAAGCGGCAGACAAAAAAAATTGCTACGAATAACATCAGAATCCTAACAAATTCATCTATATTGGGAGTATTTTCTTTAGATTCGTTGAATAACCAAATTTGGTAAACTATTTTCCACCTGCTCTTAGATTTCAAATTGTACCCTAAATATTTTCTACAATCAACTGAATTGGCGTTCTTTTAACCCTGGAAAATGCTTGCTATATTAAAGACCTTGTTTATCATCATCATTTGAAGCATCTGATGATTGTTATATTAAAAGCAGAACTTTTCATATTCCTATCCCTCAGTCCGCTGATCCCAATTCTCCTACTTCTTTGCATAACATACACCAGGGCTCGACGAATCCCAGGCGCCAGGTCGCCATGGCGACTAGAAATTACATCCTGGCTCCTGAGCTTTTGTCAGCCCATTCACTGTTGGCTCAGGCGTGAGAAATCTTTATTGCAGTTCTGTTCAGTGTCTGGCCAGCAGCTCTGGGGGGGCTCTGCCTCAAGCTGTCGCTGATTGCCAGGGGGCAGCTTCCCCCACTGCCCCCCCCAGGCATCATAGAAAGACAGAGACCCGAATGCACAGCACACCTTCCCTTATGTTGCTCTGATGTGTATCTTTACAGATGCACAGCACAGGTTTACACACAGTTACGCCTCTCAACTGTTGCCCAATAACCTTAGGATCCTTAAGAAATTCGTACATTTCAAACTGTAATAGCCGTGACAGAGGCAGAGACTGAAGACTATCACTCACTTAATACCATAAAAATGGCTAACTTTTTAATCTGGCTCCTAGATTCAAAGCAACTTTGTCAAACCCTGATATACACCAAAGCCTGACAAGGATCTCCAACTTTGTTTCCATTTCCTTTTTTTATTTTACATTGGCAACCATGTTTACAATACTAAGTTTGTCTTTTTTATTTCTGCATTGGATGGTTACAAAAATCATGCACGTTTTTTCAAAAAAGAGGGTCCTTGGGCAAATACATGCGAATTTGGAAAATGCTATTTTTTCCCCACTTGCTGTACTATTTTAGCCAAAACGAAAGTAGAACGGCCCTTTAACTGCTAGTAGGAAAAAAAAAAATGAAACTGCTTTGTTTACCAGACATAAACACTAGAATGCCCTTTAAAAGTAGCAGAAATGCCAGTGGTCCCTAGTCCATCAAAAGTCCTATGTAACAAGAATGAAGCTTCCTTAATTACCACTTTGTGTCATGTAACCAAAAAGCTAAAATACACAGCTGTGAAAAAGTACTCACTGTCAAGGAGAGCCACTTCAGGTTTAATAGATGCAGTTTTCATTAGTGGTCCCATGACCACAGGAAGGTATTGCTGGAATTCTTTACCAAGGATTTTGCACATTCGTGCCCAAGCAGAAATCATATAGGATATCTAAAAATAAATATGTGATTTATAAGTTATATAACCAGGTTTATGTATATGTCTGCTGCATATGTGATACAATCTAATAAGTATGCTACTAGCAAAAGGGTAAAGATTGAAATGCAAATATTTAAGTATTTTACAGATAAAACAATTTTGGACATGCAGACAGACCTGTGGATCATCATCTTCCAAATCACTGAAGTCGGTCTGAGTCTTTAGCAGCAGTTGCATCACGTCAGAAGCATCTTGCATGAACTGAAATAAAGACCAGTGAGACACTTTTGGTATGAAAACCAACACACAGTTAAACGTGTACAATGCACAACCATATACTAAAAGAAAAAGGTACAGAATACTAAAAAACCAAGGACACTACATTGGTTATATTTTACTGACCTATTACTCCTTTGCAATTAAGCATTTTTAAAAATCAAGCTTTAAGCTTTAATACACACCATAGCAAGAGATGTCAATTGCACTATAAACTGACATTTCTAATGAAGGGAATCACAAAGCATATATGGGAGAAGGTGGCAAAGGAATGGGAAAGAATTTGGGGGACCACAGGAAAAAAGGGAGCTTGCATGCATCAGTTTAGGCTGGTTTCACACCTGAGCGTATCTCATGCGCGTTTTACGCATGTTTTTTGTCGGGCGTTTTATGAGCGTTTTGACAATTAGAAACACGCGTCTATGGCTGCAAACGCACTGTAATACGCACCAAAGAAGCTACTGTACTTCTTTGGGCGTAGGAAGTTTTACAGCGCGTTCCTATGTGCTGTAAAACGCCCAGGTGTGAGCCATGCCCATAGGAAATAATGGGATTTCAGTGTTTGAGCGTTTTACAGCACGTAGGAACGCGCTGTAAAACGTCCAAGTGTGAACCAGGCCTAAGACACAGGTAGCACTTCTTTAGAGAGAATGCTTTCTGTCGCTCGCTCAAATACTCTGGGGTTCTGCAAAGTTCTGTAAAACATGGCAGTCTCTGAAAGCCCACATTGACGCTCAGCGAGCCTAAAAATTGTTCTTGTACAGCATTAACCAAGAAGAAAAAAAAAACTATGCAGTTATGTAAAATGCTCTTAATTAAATCTTTATTTTTAATTTCTATCGGTTTCAGACTGTTTTATCTCCCCTCCCAAGCCATTATAGAAAGAAAAAAAAACATGTAAATGCAGCTTACTGAAACGCACTAAGAATAAAACTGTAAGAAGCATCAGTAACTATAATTTAACCATTTCATTTGTGAAATTTACAGCGACAAAAAAAAAAAAAAAAAAAAAAAAAAGGAATGAAGGGATATTCACGCAAAGAAACCCATGCAAAATAATTCCCAAAATTTAAAACATGGCGGAATAAATAATACATATGTTTACAAAGTGTCCAACATACTTAAACATTTTTCCCAATTCCTTTAATCCACTTGAGCCGATTTCTCCGCTAGAAACAAGTGCCAGATTTCTGCAAAGGAGCCATTTTTCTCAGGGAACGCAGGTAGGGAGTAGATCCTCCCCCCCCCCTCTATAACGCTAACAGAGCAAACCTGCAGCTTTCCCCATAGCTTCCCCATTTTAGAATTCGATTCAGGGGCAGGCGCTGCTTCAGGGACCTTGCCATGGAACGAAACGCTACCCTCTGTGATACTCACAGTAGCACTGACACGTGCTGCGAGTATCCCCTCCTGGAGTTCATAGGACTCCATGGAGGAGGGTTGTGCTGCTGGGCCATGAGATCGCAGAGGGAGACTGGGGACTATTTGTCCCCAGTCTCGCTCTGCTCAGAGCCTGGAGAAGCAGTGGATCAGGCTACCGTTCTCACGCGCAGGAGGAGTGTATCTGATTTATGGGGGGGGGGGGTGCTAAATGATTCTGCAAAAGCTGAATTAGCTAGCATCAGCTTTTAGGTGTACCTAATTTTTTGGTAAGCTCATCAGTCCAGTAATAAGCGATGCGACTTTGCAATACCTTACTTTGCCCAACACGAATTTTACCACAGGACTCGGAGGCTCCTATTTTGCCATCTCTTTCTTTACTTTCTTCACAGCAGCAAAGAGTTAACAGTATAAAAAACAAACTTCCCCCACAACAGGGGATAACCACACCCCACACCCTCTCCCAGCCAATCCATATAGTCCCGCCCAGGTATAGACTCCTCCTCTTTCTTTGCTGCTCTTCGTGCAGATAAGTATTATTTCCTCTTACTCTGTAAAAATTTAAGTTTTTATCATTATATTGTGTGTATTTTTATGTATTTTGATTTCCTTTGCAGCGTCTTTGCTTCTGTCTGAGCTGCTTCTTGGGGCGCCGCTACCCTCCGGTTCTAGCCGCGGGGGTCGGTGTCCCCACCGGACCTGACTTGGGGACCACGGTACCCACAGTCAGATCTGGCGTTTTTTTTGTCCAAATTGCCCCGCTCGGATCTCTCTTCATCCGCGCTGGGCATATCTTTATCGCTGTGTGCGTAGCACTCGGAGCGCAGCGTTTTCCCGCGCGCGCCAACGGAGATTCACCTCACGCGCGGAGGTACGCCCGCTTCCTGCTTTCGCAGCTCCACTTCACCTCAAACGACGGCGAGAATATATTCAAGTAAGATGTCCGATACCCACCGCAGCCCCTCTCGTTCCCCCCCCCCCCCCCGGGGCTCCGGGTCGGAGGCTCCCTCTGTAAACGTAACATCTATATCAGAAGGGACTTCCCCCTCCCCCGCCCCGCAAACATAAAAAAATCAGGGAGCTCAGCAAAATTTGCGGCCCTTGAAGCATCCCTCAGATCCTCCATCACGGAGTCAGTCTCGACGGCTGTCGCTGAACTCCATTATTCATTCAGAAGATCTATGGATGAGGCTGTCATTTCCCTTCAAATACCCCCAAAACCGGTTGCTTCATGTTCTGCAACATTACAAAAAAATATATCCCAGACACATGAACCTCAGGAATTACCACATGACGCCTCCCCTAACAGGGTTTTAGACCCGCTGGCCTCAGGGCATAGTGCTTCTTATTTATCCCATCCCCCAGGTGCTTATGGAGGGGCTGGCATCCCCGCAGTACTGCCGTTACTGACTCGCGAGCCAGACTCTCGCAAAAGAGCCCCTGACCGCGGGGCAACCAATGCGGCCGAGATATAGAGACCTAAGGCGGCCGCCTGGAGTCTCGTCCCAAGAGGGACAAATGCAGGGGAAGGCGATCCTGAGGGCGATGACGGAGATGACTCCATTACTTTATACGCCCTGGTCAATGATGAAGACCTTATGGTGGACCCACCCCCTATGCAGGTCGGGGATACCATCTATGACCCAGCGGGAAACCCCATGTTTAATCCCCGTGAGATTTCCCACCCAAGCTCCACTGCTTGGTCCCCTCAACCCCATGTCGAATGCTGGGTCGACAGTGTTATGCGCTGCCCTCTTGATAAGGGTACTCGATTTAACCTGCGGACGGAATGTCCTAGGCCCACCACTGCTGGCAAGACTTGCATCACCCCTGAGGTGGATGAGGCTTTCCAGCAGTTCGTTGCCAACAAAGGTTGGTCAGCCAAAAAGGGCATAGATTTTGCCATGAAAACATGCCAAGATAAATTACTTGACACTACTGGCCCTCTGGTAAAAGCCCTAGACATAGTCACCCATGCTAAACTATCGGATACCCCCTTAGACCCCTCGGAACTCGAGGAGTGGCTTCAACGATCCCTATGCCTACTGGGAAACGCCAACGCTGCGATAGCAGCAGAACGCAGGAAAATGATCCTGCTCAAAATGGACACCAATCTGACCCACATGGCCGCCACCGACCTGGGAGTCAAGGCAGACGGCCAGCTCTTTGGTGACCCGTTTGCAAAGAAACTTAACACGTACGTGGGGTCCTTCTCCATGCTGGACAAGGCGGAGGCCACAATGAAAAGGGTTTTCCCGGGTCGGGTCTCTCGCAGGGCCGGTAGAGGCAGGAGTCGCTCTGCCAGCCGTGGGGGTCCCTCCCGCCCTTATGGCTCCTCCTTCGATTCGGCTCGATATGCCGCCGACAACCCCAGCTACGGCTCTCGATTCTTCCCGTCCAGAGCCAGACCCTGGCGCGGCGGATCATACAGAGGAGGCAGATCCTCTTCCTACAGGAGATCCTCAGGTGAGCGACTTTCAGATTATCCCTCATTCAGGGACGAGGGTCGGGGCAGATTAGCCAATTTTGCGCTCGCTTGGGCGCAACTCACTACCGATGCATGGGTCCTGACCACTATACGGGGTTTCTCCATAGACTTTGTGGACACGCCTACACAGACACGACCCCCAGCGCCACTCCACTTTGCGCACGCGCAAGATTTGCTGGTGCAGGCGGAGATTCGAGACCTGTTGGCCAAAGGGGCAATATTACTAGCCCCTCAGGTTTTCTCAGCACGTTATTCCTGGTAGCCAAGAAAGGCGGTGGTTCCCGTCCTGTCAATCTACGGGAATTGAACCTCTCGATCGTCTACCGACACTTCAAGATGGAGGGCATTCACACTTTGCGTCATGTCCTCCTGAAAGCCGACTGGTTGGCCAAGCTGGACCTGAAGGACGCCTATCTGACGGTGCCGTCTGCTCTTCCCACAGAGATTTCCTCCGATTCAGGTGGCAAGATCAAGTCTGGCGTTTCACCTGCCTGCCGTTCGGCCTGTCATCAGCACCATGGTGCTTCACGAAACTGTTAAAGCCAGTGATTGCTTCCCTACGATCCAGAGGCGTCCGCCTCATCATATACTTTGACGATATACTCCTGATGTCCAATTCCAGAGACACGCTCCTACTGCACCTCCAATGGACGATCTCCCTCCTCCAAGAACTGGGATTCCTGGTCAACGTGGAGAAATCCTTATTGACCCCGTCACGCCACCTCGAATTCTTGGGATTCCTCCTGGACTCCCGGGACCTGCTGTTATACCTACCTCCATCCAAGATTCGGGACATCCGAAAGGAGGCTTCCTCTCTCCTCCGGCACTCAGCCCCTACTTTGAGGATGCTGGCCAGGGTCGTTGGACTTATGTCAGCGGCGCGTCTGGCGATAGTTCCAGCTCCTCTCCACTATCGGGCCCTCCAACGCCTGAAGGCCCGTTCCCTCCGGGCAGGTTTGGATTATCCGGATGTGATATCTCTGACGGAGGACGCCAAGGCGGACCTGTCGTGGAACGGCAAACGATTATTTCCTCCGTCCGACTCTCACCATCGACTCCGATGCCAGTGGCCTAGGATGGGGAGCCCACTGCGAAGGCATAGAGACGGGGGGGGGGTCGGTGGTCCCCCTCCGAACAGACCCGTCACATCAATGTTCTGGAACTCTTGGCGGGGCTGTTCGGTGTTTCACGAGGAACTCCTCACATCGCCGGGTCCTTCTACGACTGGACAATTTCCCGGCGGTACGCTACATCAACGCCATGGGAGGTCCTCGGTCGGAGCTGCTGGCTCTCATGGCGACGGAGTTCTGGCAGTACTGTCTCCAACACGACATCTGGGTCCAGGCCCAATTTATTCCGGGTCTCTCGAATCAAGTCGCGGACTGGAATTCCCGTCACCTGTCGGATCCAGGGGACTGGCGGATACCGCTTTCAGTGTTCACAGACATTCACTCTCTCTCGGGACCCCTGAAGTGGGATCTGTTTGCCTCGAGGTTGAACGCTCACCTTCGGGAGTTCTTCAGCTGGAGACCGGACCCGGACGCGTTGAGCACGGATGCCTTCCTTCAGGATTGGTCCGGGGCGCGTCACTATGCCTTCCCTCCGTTCGCCCTGATTGCTCGTACAGT
This sequence comes from Leptobrachium leishanense, assembly GCA_009667805.1. Taxonomy (NCBI): domain Eukaryota; kingdom Metazoa; phylum Chordata; class Amphibia; order Anura; family Megophryidae; genus Leptobrachium; species Leptobrachium leishanense. The sequence continues at coordinate 311,751,551 of CM019064.1, forward strand.
GATGCAGATCAGGACTCAGCTGGCGACCCTGGTGTTGGTTACACCGTTCTGGATGGCTCAACCTTGGTTCCCGGCCCTCCTGGAGCTCGCGATCGACGCACCCAGGATTCTACCCCGGCGACCGGATCTCCTCTTGGACGCGGAGGGTTCACCGCACCCCCTGGTATCGGACGGCAACCTGGATCTTCTAGCGTGGTTGGTTTCCGGTTTGCCTGGCAAAGCCAGGACATTTCGGTCCGGGCTGGGGAACTGCTCTTACAGGCATGGGCCCCCGGCACCCGGGGAGTGTATAAGTCGGCCTGGGTCAGGTGGTCCACTTGGTGTGTGGGACGGAGTCAGGATCCCGTTTCAGCCTCTCTGAACACGGTCTTGGACTTTCTGACGGTTTTGTTGGACTCCGGCCTGGCTTTCCGCACGCTGAACGTCTATCGCTCGGTGCTTTCCACCGGACATGTGGGCTTCGCTGGTGTGGCCTTGGGACAGCACCCTTTGGTCTGCCGTCTGTTGCGAGGTGCCGTTTCGAACGACCCCCCCTTCCTCGCTATTCGGTGGTCTGGGATGTTTCCCTGGTGCTCAGTTTCCTGGAGGATTGGCCAGACAATGGAGATCTGTCTCTGCGGCAATTGTCAGCGAAACTGGTAATGCTGTTCTGTTTGCTCTCTTGTAAGCGGGTCGGGGATGTTCGAGCGTTGGATTATCCTTCTCGCTCCTTCGGTCCGGATGGAGTTGTGTTTGACGTGACTAGGCGTACCAAGACGTCGATTTCTTCGGTGTTTATCCCGGCCTATCCAGATCGGCCGTTATTGTGCCCGGTTCGATGCCTCAGGGTCTACGAGAACCGCTTGATGGGTTTCCGTGTTCCTCCGGTTTCACCTCTGTTCCTGTCGTTCCGTGCTCCCCATCGGCCTGTGTCTTCACCGACATTGGCGCGTTGGTTACTAGGTCTGGCGGGGGTGGATACCGTCTCCTTTGGAGCCCATTCGGTTCGTTCAGCTATGGTCTCTTCGGCGGTAGCCGCGGGTTGTAGACTGGAAGACGTTATGCGATCCGCTGACTGGTCCAGGGTGTCTACGGCTCACCTTTTCTACGTACGGCCCATAAGACACTGGACGGGGTCTGTTATTGATCAGCTTTGAATTGGCAAAATAGGAGCCTCCGAGTCCTGTGGTAAAATTGGGGAATTTTCCTAGTCTATGACGGAAAGTTCTAATTTTAATAAGGACTCGGAGGCGAGTATTTTCCCCCCCTGGATTCCCTCCCATTTGTTTCTCTTCTGTTTAAACAATAAACACTGTGTGGCTTGTCCGTGTCTTATTTTCTGCGCACGCCTGCGCTTTGCGTTGTATATGTTATGTTATGCTAGCCTGTTGCTGATTAAACTTTTCGCCTCTGCGATCTACTGTGTTTTGTTACTTGCGCTCTTGCTTTGTACTCCGCATTGTTATGCGCGCATGGCTCTAGATTGTTTTGACTCTACATACTACTGTTTTGTCGCCTGTGCGCTTGCGTTGCACGCAGGTGATGGTTCGGTTCTAATCCCGGCCCGTGTTTGTTTTCTCTTTCAGCTTCACGCTGATCGTCCTGCCTTGATGGCGTTTTGTGGCTTCCCCACGCCCGGCCGTGTTTGGCTTCTTCGCTTCCCCGTTGGGTAGCTGCGTCTCGTCCTGGAGATTCTGACTTCTGGATTGCAAAGAAAGAGGAGGAGTCTATACCTGGGCGGGACTATATGGATTGGCTGGGAGAGGGTGTGGGGTGTGGTTATCCCCTGTTGTGGGAGAAGTTTGTTTTTTATACTGTTAACTCTTTGCTGCTGTGAAGAAAGTAAAGAAAGAGATGGCAAAATACTCGCCTCCGAGTCCTTATTAAAATTAGAACTTTCCGTCATAGACTAGGAAAATTCCCCAATTTGTGGTGGCTGTCCCCAACTTAGGTAGAAAATGCGCAAAGTACAGTAAGCTTACGCAAGCAACGATTTTTACCAGGTTTAGCGTCAGGAAGGTAATATTGGGGGGGGGGGGTGCATGCCTTATCCTGGCTTCAACACTTCCTAAACCCAAAAGCTACATTTAGCCTTCATTAGGAAATAGAGCCCATGTCTTTAACAACCATTTTTGATGACATGCAGCAATACTGTACTTCAGATAGAAAAATATTGTTTCCATGTGGAGCAATAATACAGTGCCTAGTGTTTCAACACTTTAGAAGTGAGCTCAATGTAAATATTCCAAAAACATAGACGCAATACAAATACTTACCTTGTTCTGGTGAATATGTACGATTGTTAAAAAAGAGGCAAGAATGGGGGGGGGGGCGCAGTATTTTGCCACGTGACGTTTCCATATTTTGAGTGTAATTTTCTAAAAGGCATTCTAACATTAGTATAACAAAGAAAAAAATGTCATCTGCGCTTACTCCAATTATACCGTGTGAAACTAAAACACAATTAGAGGTTTGGTTTCTTATTAATGGCCGTTATAAGACTAGCTCGCCCGCCAACGTCACGGCACCTCTATAAGGGTGAGTCCTAACCAAAATGAAAACACAGGCTGCTACATAGCAAACCATACCTGCTCATGCTGCTTGTCAAACATGAGGTAGACTGGTGGGCCTTTATTTATGCTCCCCCAGAAACAAAATCCACTTTGGGATCAAAACAAAGACACGGAGCGGAGTCTTGCTGCAGGGATGACCTGGCTGGAAGTACATTGAAACATACATAGTGCAGGAGGGGTGGGGTCGTGCCCATTCCCCGAAGGGTTGGCTGCAACCACCAAATGCATCCAGCCCAACAACATGTGTAGAACAAAGAAAAAAATGTCATCTGCGCTTACTCCAATTATACCGTGTGAAACTAAACACAATTAGAGGTTTGGTTTCTTAGTGCAGGAGGGGTGGGGTCGCGCCTAATAAGAAACCAAACCTCTAATTGTGTTTAGTTTCACACGGTATAATTGGAGTAAGCGCAGATGACATTTTTTTCTTTGTTCTACACATGTTGTTGGGCTGGATGCATTTGGTGGTTGCAGCCAACCCTTCGGGAATGGGCACGACCCCACCCCTCCTGCACTATGTATGTTTCAATGTACTTCCAGCCAGGTCATCCCTGCAGCAAGACTCCGCTCCGTGTCTTTGTTTTGATCCCAAAGTGGATTTTGTTTCTGGGGGAGCATAAATAAAGGCCCACCAGTCTACCTCATGTTTGACAAGCAGCATGAGCAGGTATGGTTTGCTATGTAGCAGCCTGTGGTTTCATTTTGGTTAGGACTCGCCCTTATAGAGGTGCCGTGACGTTGGCGGGCGAGCTAGTCTTATAATGGCCATTAATAAGAAACCAAACCTCTAATTGTGTTTAGTTTCACACGGTATAATTGGAGTAAGCGCAGATGACATTTTTTTCTTTGTTATGTTCTACACATGTTGTTGGGCTGGATGCATTTGGTGGTTGCAGTCAACCCTTCGGGGAATAGGCACGACCCCACCCCTCCTGCACTATTCTAACATTAGTAGTTCCGTTAACCCCTTCACGACAGGCATCGCAGCAGCAAGGCATACAGGTACGCCTCGTTGCCAGGGGACTCTAATTTGGCCCGCCCACACAGTCAACGTGCATCATTGGCTGCAGGGGGCGGCCTGAGTTCAGGCTCTCTGCAGCCAATGACGCTCTGGCACGCCTGCTGCAGGGAGGGGCTGAGGCAGCCCATTGAAGACAGCAGAGCATACCTGCACACGCCATGTCTTCAAGGCACACCCACCGCATGGACGGCATAGAACGTCCTGCGGCGGGGAAGTGTTAAAGGAATTTTCTTTGCTGACAAAGCGTTTCACGCATTTGTTTGTTCTTAACATTAGATGAAGTATGCATAACTACAGAATATGTGTCTCATTTCAGAAACCAATTATACGGGAAACTAAAAACTCACCTTTTCCTTCCCAACAGCCAAACCAATTAGACTGATGCACTCTATGGTCTTTCCTCTTAGAAGCCGAAGTTCTTTTTGCACAGCATTTTCCACGATGTGCTTCAGAGAAGGCATGAACAAATCGTAATAGGGAACAAACTTTTCCTCAGCAGTGTCAGCCACAGAAGCAATTGAAGTAACTACTTGTTCCAATACCAACTTTGTGCCCTTTTGAATGAGCTGCAAAAGAAATAAAAACACTCTAAGCATTGCAAATATACAAAACCAGAGGGGGAAAAAAACAAAACAATCCACTGCCAGCAAGAAAAACATGCTTTTAAAAACATTAATTCCTTGTGGGACTTTCAAATTCCTGAAGATTAGGAAACCATTAGGGTTATTCAAAGAGATCCGAATTGTGGCCGAAAGGTAACCGAACAGTGAAATTTAGCATACATTTACCTATCCAGGCCATTCGGCTATTCAGAGAGCAGGCAGTTCGCCAAATGTTATCGAATTGCCTGCACATACAGTGCCTGTTCGTTTTCTGTTCGAGGGCAGTGAAATTCCCATAAAGAAGCAATGCTTCGTCTATTCAGAGAACAAAAACCAGCAGTGAAACGTTGCTGAATTTCCCTGCTGTTCAGTGGTTTCATGCGACAGGTTTATTCCGGCGAATCCCATAGGCGTCAATGTTAAAAATATTCCCGTTTTAATTCAATATCTAATAAACCGTTAATTATAATATTCTGCAGTAAAATGGTCTATGTATAGATTTTTTAGGATCTTTTAAGGATTTTTCGGGATTTGACGAAAGTTTTTTTTTAAGTTCTTTTTTCTGTTACAGACCTTTTTATTATCATTCATTGGATCTTATATGTAAATTTCAGACATTTTCGTTCAGTAGTTTCTTTGCAAACAGCGTTTCACTTTTCAAACATTCAAGCGTACTGTTATTTTTTTTCTTCACTCCATTCGTCTGCGGTGTTGGCTTTTTCCAGCGGCTGCTCTGCGCTGTTATCAGCGGCTGCTCAGGTTTCTCCGGCGTGTTCGGCGGGATTAATCCAGATGTTTTTGCAGGTTTCGGTGTGCGTTCATCTGTTTTGCAGTGAGTGTTTGGCGGGTTTGCGGTAGCTTTCCCCTGGGCTACGACGTCCCTGTGGTGCTTGCTGAATACACCGCAGGGTCGCTGAAATGGTATCGCCAAATCGCACCAAATTGAAGAAAACGAAAAGTCAAACGTGCAGTGACTTTTCGATGCTCTTTGAATAACCCTGCATGTAAGTAATGGACTCGTATTGGAAACCCTAAAGACAATAGCCCCTATATGCCAGCTGAGCTGGTAAAAGAGCAGTTAAAAGGCTTGGGCTGTTAACCCTAAGCTGTTCCCTATCAAAGGCTTTAGTACAAGCATGCTGATATGTTCGACTTGTAATGGTAGGCCAACGCTAACAGATACCAGCAAGTGATGCAACTGGTATGGTCCCCTGCAGTCTAGAGGACACCATGGAGACTAACGCAAGCCGAGTTGTGCCGAATCAGCAGAACAACACTTGGAACCATGTGCTCCTAGTTTCCAAAGTCCTACTGCTAGAAGCAAGAGGTGGTGGTGAATAGCACAGTCCTTCACACAGTGGGTCAAGAGTAAACAAAGTTTAAATTTTAGTTTTAAGGGATTTTATAACCCCCCCCCCCCAAGACAGGATTAGTGATTGATTAATCAATTTACAATAACCTGCAGCAACAGCCAAGCAACAAGTTTGCAGCTTGGCTAGAACAGCATGAGAACAGTTATCACTCATTAGCGACTGTCAAAAAAAAGGGCACAGTCAATTTAAATACTTGTTTCTTTAGGCTACCGTATTCATATATATATAAAAAAAAAAAAAAACATACCCGTATGACTGACATCTGTAATGTTAGTAATGAATGATTTTAATTGGTTACTCAGTATTACCTCTTGCAATTTGGCCACCATAATGGCATGAAGGTGCTTCACAAGGTTTTCCAAGTAGGGAATGAGAAGAGTCTGTGGACAGTCTTCAGTAAAATTGATAAGAGCTGCAGCTGCATGAGCCTGGACCCTTGGATTTCCTTGGTCCTCCATAGTTTGTAGTAGACTGGCAATGACCTGCACGGGAGAGAAAAGATAAAACAGGAGCAATACAAAAAGTTAAATGAACAATCTGTTACAGGATGTAGCATAGCTCAAATGCTGGGAGACAAGTCTTGCAGAAAGTTGCTCATTCTTGGCATTACTTTAAACTATGGAGAAAAACCTTTAAAAAAAATTTTTTTTTTGCAGAATAAAAAAAGTCAAAAAAGGGTTTCCTGCCTTTTCATGAAACTTTTTCTGAAAAGCTGGTGCAAAATCAGTTGCCATCTGTCCAATAGCATTGCAAGCTGCATAGCGCACTCGTGGATGCTGTAAAACAAAATAAGTAAAGGGAATTAGACCGGTCAGATCATCTAGACTTTATAAAATAAAGCGACATGGCTTTGTTTGCAGCATTTTTATATGAATTTGAGGTTTAAGAAAATATCTTTTTTATATTACCACAAGTTACATAGCTCATATCCAAAATTGTACCCATCAGACTATAAAATTTCAGACGTGTTGTAACACTAAGTAATGCAAACGATTATTCTTTATATAGTGCCAGCATATTCCGCAGTGCTGTACAATGGGGACAACATATACAGGGTTACAATACATTGAACAACATTTTGACAAACCAGTACAGGAGGAAATGAGGGCCCTATTACAGTGGGAATTTACAATCTAGAAGAGTTGGTGGTGGAAACAAGAGGAGAGGACTGCGAGAGTGACTACTAACCGGATCTTGCAAGAAGAGCAAAACAAAGTTGACCATCTCATTAAGAATACCCTCCATCTGCTGATGACAACCTTCTCCAATAGCAGACAATGCCATTAAGCCAGCATGTCTATACTTCCAGTCAGCTGCAAAAATAAACAAATATAACTGGTGACTAGACATGAGCGAGTCATTGTTAGCAGCTTGACTCTTAATAACTAGAAGCTGCTGGCACAGTATCATGGAGTCCATAGGATGTCCCTGGTATGGACATCATGGAGACCAGAAAGAGCACTCAATGAAATCTTGTGTATGCGATCTAGCAGGGCCAGAAGGACAGAGGGAGCAATTTGTTCCAACTGTCCTTGTGCTAGAGGTGAGTGGAGGCAGTGTATTGTTCCATCCCCTGCACCATGGGACCAGAGGAGCCATTTTAGTATACTTATTCTTTAGGGTCAATCACTTAACATCAGTTTCTTGCAGTCGGTAATGTCATTACTAGGTGCAAGTTAAAATAACAAGCAACCGAAGAATCGCTCATTAAATTTTCGGCTTCCTTCACAAACTATAGGTACCATTATTTACAGTAATGTGGGGCAAAAGCAGAGCTGCAAGAGAAGTCTAATTGGACGGAATCCATGATTAACACACAGGGTATGAGTTTATATTGAAAAACAAGATATGTCAGATGGCAATCTCGTGGTGCGAGGGATAGAAAGAAATCAGCCAGAGTTGAAACGGGATTAAAACCAAAAAGTTTGCCTCAGTGAAACCAAAAGAAATTCAGGATCATAAGAGTTATTCGGTTGTTTTCACCATAAAAATACTGTTAAAAATAGTACTTTAGTAGTGGTATTAAAACAAAATCGCAAACCAAAAATTAAAATTTTCATACTCATTAACCAAGAGCAGGATGTGTAAAATGCTACATTAAGAAGGGTTAAAATACATTAAATGGGGCATATGTTTGAGGAGATGATTGGAGGGATGCGTGAGGTCTGGCGTGCGGACTTTGCTATCCTGAAGACTGAGCTGTCGGCTATTCAGGGAAGATTGACGGCCGTGGAGGGAAGGGTAGAGTGTGTTCGGGCTACACAGGCCGTTTTCAAACCACAGGTGGAATCCTTGCAGGCCCAAGTGGCGCTGCTCTCTAGTGCGGTGGAGACGGCCGAGGCGTGCCACAGGCGGAAAAATGTGCGGATCAGGGGGGATCCCGGAGACGGTTCCTGGAGACTCCTTACTAGGCTTTGCTAACAGGATTGCGTCTCAGGTTATGGGACTGCCACCCGAGGTGCTTACCATCTTTCGTGCCGTTACTCGCCTGCGGAAGGCTGCCACGGCTCCGGTGGATGCCCCACGAGATGTATTGGCAGTCGCTGTGGAGGAATCTGATATAAGACGTCTGATGTCGTCCCCTATCGCCCGTGCTTCAATTATTTTTGAGAACCTATCTATAACACTTAATGATTTGCCACTTTTGACCCTGGTTGCTCGGAGGCGGTTTTGAGACGTGTCGTTGTTTATGAGGAATGGCGGAGTCCGTTACAGATGGGAGGTGGCGGGATCCATTTGCATCAACTCCGATAACTTGACATGCTCGGTGTCTTCCCCCGAAGAGGCCTGGCGTTTGCTCCACTCGTGGGGTCTGTCACCGGCTCCGACATCTGCCAGTCCAGGCCCTCGTGGTACCTCGCCCACAACATCTGACCCAGGCTGAATAGGGCGGACACAAATTTGTCCTTTTCTCCCCCCCCCCCAATTGAGACACTATTTTTACCTTTTCTGATGACAAGAAAAAAAAAGGGAAAGGAAATTTAGGTATTGAGGCTCATACACCCCACCCCCGTTCCGGACGTTCGTTTTGCAGACTTTATTTTTGGAGATGTCCCCATCTTCTGTTTTTTGCAACCGCTTGACGACTTTTATAGTCCACCCACCCCCCTTTTGATATTTTGAAACCTATTTGAGAATTTTCACTTTTTTTTTTCTCTCCATCGATGCTTTCCCTACTAACGATGGTGCATCCTCCCATCACCTTTTTTTTTTTGGCACTTTTCAGGCTGCCCCGAGGTGCACCACTATGGCACCTACCATGGCTCTGGCTGCTATACTTGGCAATCGGGCTCCTGGTCCTTGTGACATTACCCCTCCACGGCCTCCTCTGGGAGTGAGCCAGGAAAGTCACAATACTGGCCTCTGCCGTTCCCCCAACCTTTTTTTTTCCCCCCCGTTTCTCCCCCTCGCACCATTGTTGGCGTGGGGACGCTGTCGTGAGCTTATCCTTTCCCTCATTTTATTATTTTTTTTATTAACTGCTGTCCTTTTATGAGGTAGACTTCTCTTTTCTTGCTTTGACGATGCCGTATTATACCCGTTTTCTGATATGCGGACTTCAGATGTTTTAGCAGTATATTTTTCTTTAATATTGTCTTCCTGAAACACTTTCTCCAGATGACATGTTTGTTCTTGACCTGCAGTGCCCTATATGACGTTGTGCTAGGTTCCTGAGAGTTAATTTTTTGGCTCATTTTCTAGATGACTGTTTTTTCCTCTATTATAGATGGTTATATGCTGTTTTTCTTTATTTTCTTTACGCCGAGTTATCGCAGACGACTATGTGCGGCCCTGCGAGGCCCTCATTTTATGTTTACTTGTATGTTGACATATTTCAAAATAAAAATTTTGAATACAAAAAAATAAATAAAAAAAAATACATTAAATGGTTGCGATTTTGTATTAATACCACTAATAAAGTATTTATTTTGAACAGTATTCATTGTGGAATCAAAACAATAACTCTTATGATCCTGAATTTCTTTTGGTTTCACTGAGGCAAAGCCTGTGTTTATTGATATTAATGCCATTATAATGGATGCCCCACTCGTGTGAAAAATGCCCTTTGTGAATTACGTCTCTTTGCGATACATATATCCACTTAGCTTCTCTCTCCCCCCCCCCCCTCGATTTGATATTTTAAGGTTGATCAACTTGTTGAACCAACTTGTAGAAACTTTAATAATTTCATATGCCTAGTATATTTAAATCAACAACTTGGGGCAAGAAAAAGGCCAAGGGAGGAGAAGAAAAAAAAAAACAAAAAACAAAAACAAATCCTACTGGAACATTTAATTGGCTTGAATGGCGATTGGTGAAGCCAGCAGAAGTAACAATATATGCATGCCACACCTCAATAAAACAGAGTCAGACCGTGTTTATGGAAAAACTCCAATTAGAAGTACAAAAAGAACTCAGCATAATACACTGAAATAAAATAGTAATTGCTTCAGTATAAAACTTACGGTTCTGCAACATTTGCATGATGTGCTCTTTAATCATGGGCAAAACAATCTTTCCTCCTAGACCACAAGCCATCCTGTCCAATGCGCTCTCTCCAGCAACTGCATTACTAGAAACAAAGACTTTCATTTCAACTAGAATACTAAAACTTATAAATTGCTTACAGAAAGCCCCAATATGTATGGAGACATAAAAGAAATAAAATCAAACACTGAATACCTAAAGATTTAAAATCAAATACTTTTAAATGCTGCTACGAGCAAAGCTCTGAAACTGGAGTCAATGACACTGGCAAACTAGGTTTATATCACTCAAATCCGAGTGACTGTTTAGAGCAGCAGCGTTGACATACAAGTACCACAGCCAATAAGACTCCAGCATCATGGGTGCAGGCAGGGGTTTGAATAAAATGTGAAAAACTATCTTGACCGAATGGATATTAGACGAGAAAGAGACCACAAAGTCAATGATGAGGAGAGACAAATGAGAATTTAGATTAGAAGTCTTTTAAGCTCCATGTTTTATCACATTCATCTGACAGCTGTAATCTCAGGTAGCATAGACCGCACAATAGACGCCATGCACCCTTATCTAAAGATTTACTCATTCACCCCATTGCCTCTTCACTACTGTAAAAGCTATACTACAGATATAACGTTTGCACAGATTTTGGTAAATGTTGCATCATTGTGGATTTTTCCAAAATGGAAACCGGAGATATAAACCTAACTTTAATTTTCTGTTGCATGCAAATACTTTATAAAACACGTGGTGTGTTTTCTATTAATGTGTTTGTAAAACAAACTAGTTACAGTTTACATTAATGGTAGTGATCCTTTAAGATACATAACACAATGCCATTTAGAGAAGTAATAGTTTTGTTAGCAACTTGTTATGGTTTAAAATAGACAACTAAAAACCTATGATCAAGAGTATAGGTTGCAGATTTTCAGCCTTGGCTGTCAAAATTTTTAACCCTAGTAAAAAGTTTCCATTTTTAAGTCCAGCACCATTCCTAATATGGGCTACCCGATGGTACCTGTCAAAATCATCATCTTCCAGTTCATCTGCATTTGACCAATCTTCATCCTCTTCTAAATCAACCATCATGGCCAACATCTGAGGTACTAAATAGAAACAAAAAGTGGTTAGCATTAATTCAGAGGAAACAGTGGTTTTTTTTAGATCTGTGTGCTAGCACTAATAAAAAATACTTACTGGCCTGAGCAACAATATTAGTATGTTTCCTCAGCATTGCTGCAGCAGTTTCAGAGAGGGTCACAATAACTTCCATGGCGAGTTGGCGCTGCATACTGCTCAAAGAGTTGTCTGCACATAGCTATATAGAGACAAACATTATAGCCAGTGCAAATGCAAAGTGGTATCAATGTATGCACTTTTTAATATTAACCTACCCTTAAGCTCAGCTGCAAAGTTGCCTCTAGATGTGGTCTCAAAAACTTGGGAACGGTGTCTGCAATCTCAACTAGTGACTTTAGGACAGAGTCATCATTCTGATAACAGGACTCATTAACAGACTGAAGAAAAAAAAAGAAAAAGAAAAAATGCTATTAAAAGCAACCATTACATTCCAAAAGTCAATAGCAAGCCAACACGGTGAAGGCTAAATAGTGCTATGATTCAAGACATTTGAATTGAAAAGAAAAACAAATGTATCCACTGAAAGGAGAAAGAAGATTAAAATTATGTTCTGATCTGCAGGATACTCACTTGCAAAATCCCAGGTAACAAATCTGCAAAATGTTTCAACAGAGGAACATTGTGCTCATTAGCCAGCACAAACGCTGCAGCTGCTCTGGCCGATAAGGTTCTGATCTACAAGAAAAAGCATATAAAAAGTGGAGGAAAAAAACAAGTACAGCATCCCAATAGTCCCATGGATCCTCTACTTTCTAAAATGTATGACACTGAAGATAAATAAAATTGTTTCCGATTAAAATTGAAGAAGGGGGGAGGGGGGGGGCGAAAAGAAAAACAGCAAAGTCTAGTGTCATTATTTGTTCACTAAGGCAAATCTACAGATAAAATGTAGGAACGCAAGATACTTTAGTTACAAAAAGGATTCTATAAGAGGTCAACAGATTATAGGTACTACCGATAATTGGGGCCTATATTTAACATTTTCCCCAGTAACGGCCTGCTACACTGCTGATATTACGATAACTGGAGCTTTTTTCCTGCCACTACTGGCACCTACTTGCTGGGCAGATGCTCCATTGCTGTGCGTCTCTGTGATACGCACCACACATTACTGTGAGTTACCCATCACAATGTGCTCAGATTCTTTAACCCAAAATATTGTGTAGCTTTCTAGTAGTGACATTTAGTGTGTGATTTATAGGTGGTTTTTTTTTGCCATTTTTCTGTGTTCCGTGAAGCTATTAGTTATTTAGCAAACACTTTAATTTTCTCAGTTGTAAGGATTACAATTTTGATGCCCGTTGTGTAGAAATTGTGATCCTTTTTGAAAAATTTCAATGCACAGAATATGGGCACCTGATTTCAGCTATCGGCCAGAAAGGTGTCGGTAATGGTTATCGGTTCTGGAAAATTGATAGCGGTCTATCCTTAGTATTTTACTACAAATACCAATTCTATAATGCGCTAAAGAAAACCATACATTTGGATGCAATCGTAACCAAATAATTAAAAATTGTAAAAAGCAACACACATCTAAAGGTTTGCAGAAACATTCGAGTTAACAGATTAGCAGCCAATCATTTACAGTAAGATATATTTCAAAGTATCAAATTTAACAATGCAGAACACCAATATTATTTAGGGAGATTCTGTTTGGTTAATGCTCTCCTGAAGGGAAATATAACTGTTCTCTATCATTTCTATTGCACATAGAAACTAAAATAAGGCCTCTGCTGCTGTATAAATTTGGACTTCAGCCCGCCTACCCACGCAACATTGGCTGCAGGGGGACGGCCTGCGTCAGCCAGCAGCGTGCACCTACTGCAGGTTGGGACCGAGGCAGCCCATAAAAGTCAACGGGATGCACTATTACAAAGCCACGTCTACAAAGCCCACCCGCCGCAGGGACTTTAATAGTAGCTCAGAAATAGATAATTAGCACGCCAGCCGTTATCCATAGGCGGCTAACGATTCTATTCTGACCGAGTCAGCAGATTTGGGGAGCTTCTGGTCAAATTGCTGTGTAGTATGAAACATAAATAAAATCACTCTTTATATTGGAGTGCTCACTTTTAATTTGCACTCTGTTAACCAAGAACCATTTTAGAAAAATGAGAACACTATCGCCTACGTCATAATCATATGAATATGGTTGAGATGAATGAAAACAGGAGGTAATTGGAAAGAAATCTTTATGAAATATCAGCAGGTCAATTTCCTGTAAAAATTGAAAGTAATTACCACAGGAGTATTCTGGTCTTGCATGCACTGCACAAGCATCCTTTTGATAACATCTAAGTAATGTTGCTGTTGATTTCCAAAAATGCCTGGGAAGTTCCTGGGGGGAGGGGAAAAAAAAATGGAATGAATATTACAAAGCTGAACAATGGATAGATTAAAATCTAAAACAATAGATGCAAAAGACATTTACATCTAAAAACCACCCCCTAGAGCAGAAATGGCAAACATTTTTGAGCCCGTGCCCAAACTAGAATGTTGAACCAACGTAAAGTGCCAACCCTGCAATTAAACCTGAATACGGATTACTTAATTTTAGAAAACACTTCATACGACTCACTGAACCAATTATGTACTCAAGTCTTAGTTATCACGTCAGTGTTGCCGCACAAGTTAACATCCGTCGTAGCATAGAATCATGAGCAATAGAGACACACACACGAAGTACGTGCGCACTGAACTGCGAACGCACAAGGCAAACTGACGCAAGTTAGGCAAGAACGTAAAACTGCTAGACGGACGCGCAGAGTGTGCCACATCCGCATAGCGATCTGTGTGAGTGATGAGATGTCAGACGCAGCACATTTGCGACGTCCAGCACCTGGACGCACAAAATGGCTTTTCATATCCTAGTCACATTTTTATCATTTTTCATATTAAATTTTGTTTCCCATAATTCCCTTTCTTTTCTACGTCCGTCAACAAAAACAGACCGTGTGGTGTCTACGTCTGTCTGTTGTGCACGCATGCAGAGTGTGCTCCAACTGCGTCCGTCTGACATTAGCCTTAGAAGAAAAACACAATACAAGACGTTTTACACGTCAGTGTGTAATCGTAGTGCCTATGGTGACAAACAAGACACTCAGACTTGGACATTTGAATATGGAACTGCTAAAAACAGTCAGACACCCAGCTACCATTTATACAAAGACACAGACCCCAGCTGAGCAGCGTGGGGAAACGTTGGTGGTGGCTACAGGGTGCGGTTCCTGGTGTGATCCGCGAGAACGGGGCATGGGAGGCAGACTTCCAGCGCACCCTGTCTGTCAGCGAAATGAAGATTCAGTAATTCCGTTCGACAGGTTTAAACAGGAGAATCCCGTAGGAAAAATATATTGTTTTTATTCAACTGTCTACCATTTTCAGCAAAAAGTCTATTTATATATTTTTTGGACCACCGTTTTAAGACTTTGATTCCAAATGTAAAAAAAAAAAAAAAATGCTGTGACAGAATTATTATTTTATATAGGACCTTTTTAATTATTTTTTACACATTTTAAATTTCAGAAGAGTAGAGATACTGTAGTGAAGTGGACAGTACCAGAATATGTGAAGAGCAGCTTCCCGAAGGCCAACATCCTGAGAGCTTACAGATTCAAACAGGAACTTCAATGCTTCCGGCCACTGATTATTACCATCATCATCTAATAATAATAAAAAAAAAATCAAACTGGCAAAATAAGAAGTTGCCTTATACAATGGCAAGAATATGGATGAGAATATATTAATATGCAATGATCAATATTATAATCCTGCGTCAAGGTTGTGTGGAGGAAGTTTTTATTATTTTAATAACTAATGCATTTATGGCCCGTGTAAATGATACATCACTTTAAACAAAAAAAAAGGTGGAACATGCATGGCATCTAAAAATAGCAACGAGCCTCAAAGAAATAGCACTTTAAGGAAATTTCATGTTTGAGGTAATAGTGATCATTTTTAAATTTTGCCCTAAGTATTGCTTCCCATACCTGTCCTTAGGACCCACTACCAGGTCAGGTTTGCAAGGCATCTTAAGCACAGCTGATATGATTTGCTGCTCAGTGATTGCGGTATTCAGCAGGGATGCCCCAATAACATTTTTAAAGACTGAGTAGCGATACTTTTAGTTAATGCCTTGTGACAGCTTTTCAACAAGCGTTAAGGACTTTGCTGAAAGCTTGTGGGCCCTTGTTAAAAAGGAGATTTACAGTGAAGGAAAACCATACACCTCTCTGAACAGTGTCTGCGAGGCTGTGGTTGCTGCTGCACAAAACGTTGATAATCAGCAGATCAAGAAACAGACTCCATGGATGGAAGGCTTTACTGAATAGAAGGGTGGGTATTTCCTTTTGAAAATGTCAAAAATGTTTGAGTTTTGCTTATTTTCATCTGTTAAAGTGAGATGAGAAGGTTTAGCTTTTCATTTAGCCACATAATTCTGCACACCTATAGATTTCAAATATTCACCTTTTACTTTCTAATATATTTCAGGTTTGAGGTTTATTAACATTTTGGACTGAGAGCACTGTAGTTTTTCAATAATGAAATTAATCCTCAAAAATACAGTTTGCCTAATAATTGTGCAGGGTCAGTGAAGGACATAAGGATTACCTCCTATTGGGATTCATCATGCACATTTAACAAAGTGAAACCAAACATATTCTAAATATTGCTTTTTCAAAAGAGCTGATTAAAAGTGAACCAGGGCAGTGCAATACAAAATAACTCAATACTGATGTATCAAGCAACGTGTTAAATACATATGTACATAAAACATCATTTAACATACCAATTAAATTTCTGGCCAATTCTGCCACAATATCACATATCTTTTTCCTCATGTTAGACTGGGCTTCCAACTGAATTACAAGTAGGAGTTCACTTTTGATAGCATTCTGAACCTCAACCGGGAGGGATGGGTAGACGTCTTCAAAGGAGGACGACAAGAGTCGACGCAACAGTACTGCTGCCATTTGTCTGGCCTAGGGAATAAAAACTCGAATTTTAATATATCTCATTTGAACTGAAATTGCTTTTTTTTTTATTATTAATAATTATAAAAAAGTTTTTTTAAAAACGATTTACAAGGAAAAAAAAAAACCCACAGTGAGGTAGTTGCTATGCACAAAGCACAGACCCAAAATCAGGAAAACCACGTATGCTTTAGCATCAGGATCCCCAAGAACGCATCCTTGGACGTGGTAACCATTTCCAAGGCTCATTCTCCAGGATTGGGTTGGGGGTGAGAAGTACCCTAAACAAACCTGTATTCACCTCTGGTCCCAGAGTGCAGAGGACAGTCTATTCTGCTGCCTCCTCTTGCAGCAAGCAGGAAGACACTGAGAATAAATTGTATCCGAGGGCTCTGAAAGATTGCATACACACAGTCTTGTGGAGGGCTCTTTCTGGTCTCCATGGATGCAAGAAGATGGTACTTGCTACAAGGTGAAATGTCACTGCTGGCAACTGCTCAAATTATTATGAATCAGTCTGCTAACATAGCAGGTCACTCATAGAAGAGCCGGTAATCGGGTTCCACTTATGGCATGCTGGAGTTTTCTCAACATTTTCTGCTGTGGTTTCTACTGGCACCAAACACTTCCACAGTGGCTCCGTTATCAGCTCAGCTAAGATAGGGCCCCCCCAGAGTTTTAGGTCCACAAAGATTTACTCTCAAATTTAACCTATCAAACAACTTGTAACTAGTTCTATGCCAACTTGGATTTTCGTTAACAAATGCAGCAAGTTTTTAAAACCAGCACAATTGTGTTTTTAATAGAACATATTTTACAACAGCTTTCCTGATAACGTCCGGTATGTTTTGTTCGGTACAGAAAGTCTTGATTGACAAAAATCAGAACAAGTGATATTTTCAAATGAAAACGATGCAAACTTCTGTCCCAAGGTTGACCTCTTCTCTATTACACCCAAACCACAAGAGCAGTTTTCCAACATGACAGCAGTTTATACTCCCATCAGACAATAGTACCGGCTGGGTGGAGTAGAGGTGACATCATTACTCTATAAACAACCGTGGAGACACAGGTTTGATCCCGGCAAGAGCAACTCTACAGTAAGTTTCCTTGGGCAAGACACCTAATGGTACATACTCGAAAACAAGAGAAATCTCAATGTATCCTACCAGGTAAAATACTTTCTAAAAAAAAAAAAAAAAAGGCATAAACAAACGACACCCACCCTAAAAGCTACAGTTGGCAAAATAAAGTGATAAAGTGAAGCCAAAATAAAAGGTTAGCATAAAAAGCAATAGACATCTCAAAAGATAATACCTTGAATGTGCTTATATTCATTTAAACCAAAAAACAGAGTTAATGACGTACCTCTTCCGCAGCCCCTGCATTTCTAATTGCTTGGAGCAGGAAGGTGATCTTGGATGGCCCAGGTATACTGTCATAGGTTTCCTGGGGAGGGAGGGGGGGAAAAAGACAAAACATTAGTTTTATATTCAAGTATCATGAACAGATGTAGATTTCTAAACCTCAAATTATGCAACAAAACATGGACTAAAGATAAGAATCGTTGGACAGGAACATTAAAGCTTTATGGAACAAGCAACAGATTTGTGACAGTGTGACTCACAAGCTCGCATTGTTTACATAGTAGCCAGTCCTGTAAACTTTTCACCAGAGCAAGGTGAATCATTAATGCAAACGAAATCCAAATAGATTTAATTGAATGAATTTGGCGATTGAATCAATTCAAATGTGTTTTGCATACCGATCAATAATCCACCATAAAATGGTAGGGATTACACAGCAAGTCTCATCTGCCCACAGGCACGTGATAAAAATAATGCAACGTCTTGTTCAATATGCCTTCTACTCGCATACACCTATCTACCTCTCCAGCTTCAAATAATGCGTTTAAAAAAGGGACACTACAGTGAAAAGCATAAAGCACCAAGAAGTTCCATAGCGCTGTACAAAAGGGAGAGGCAGAATAACAAATATACATACACATTACACACAAAAAACAGAAGACCGGACCCTGCTCGAGAGCCAAGAGACTACCACTTACATAAAGCTGTAACTCAGGGAAGGACAAATTTGCTTTGAATCTAGGAGCCAGGTTTTCTTCAGACTAACAAAGCTTTACTTTCAACAACTAAAAAGATAGAATATTCCACAGTGGCAAAAAAAATTGTATCATATGTGGTGGGAGTGTGGGTTCGTCACTATTTTGTGGTCTTCAGTTTTTGCATTGCTCTCAGGTGCTCTTGGTCTGCAGATACCCAATAGCCCTTCCCTTAGATTGGTCCATTGTGTGTATACAGCTGCACGCATATGCGTAGCACGTTCTTGGAAATTGACCCTCCCCTCCATATCGGAGGTAGTGGCGAAGGTGTGGCACATTTACCAGATGGAACGTCTGACGGCGCAAATACATGACACTCTCCCGCAATGTACCAAAATCTGGGCGCCATGGCTCGCAACTCAGGCAGCCCCATGATCTAAGCTTTGTATAAATGACCGAGAGACCTTGATTTTATTTTTGTGTTTATATTTTTAATTTTTCTTTGTATTCCCCTTTTGCTTTCTCATTTTTTTCCCTCTCCTTTTTCTCCCTTTTTATTATTGTTGTTCTGCAATTGTTATGCATGCCATTTCAAGGCATTGTTTCGTCTCGAGGATAGGAAGCTGATTATGCTCATTTGATTATTTTCTGCGGCTTTCTTGAGGAGTATGACTTGTCCTGTGTGCTTCCTTGGGAGCCTTGAAGTTGTATTTGAAAAACCAATAAAATTGGAGTTAGATACAATTTTAAGACCGAGTACCGATACTTTTATTTAGTGTCATGTGACTGCTTTCCAGTAAATAAAATTGGAATTTTGCTGAAAGCCTGTCACGTTTATGTTA
This sequence comes from Leptobrachium leishanense, assembly GCA_009667805.1. Taxonomy (NCBI): domain Eukaryota; kingdom Metazoa; phylum Chordata; class Amphibia; order Anura; family Megophryidae; genus Leptobrachium; species Leptobrachium leishanense. The sequence goes on from CM019064.1 coordinate 311,770,601, forward strand.
AAATTGAAATGTATGGCCAGACGTCCCATTTAACACACACACGTAGACCCAGGCACATCAGACCTCAGATACATGTATACCCACATTACATTGCAGACCTCAGACAAACATGGGGTGGCTGGAAGAATGCACCAACAGCATTCTGCCAGGCCACTCCGGCTGGCGCCACATTGCGGGGAGTGGCCGCCGGCAAAGGTTGCAAGGCAGCCGCTTGCTGGGTCCTCCAGCCACATGCTCGCGCGATCTTGGAGGTTGCCAGGTCTGCAAGCTCTCGCAACCTAAGGCTGTGGAATTTTTTAGCAAAAATCCAGGTTGTCCAAACTAAAGTGGTAGCCCGATGTACTTGTCCCTCCTAACAATCTACTTGCCCTGAAAGAAATTAATTTCCAAAACTATCACTTAAAAGTTCGAAAAAAAAACACATTAATGTACTCCACACGGTAAATATTGTAGTTTACTAAATACTTCAGATGATTTTACTTACACTTGTACATCCCATACAGCAATAAAACTCACTCATACACACACACAGTACATTAATGTATCAGAGCTTCACAGAAATAAAAAACCTCACAGTAACGTGCGCTATGTATGAGTGCATCAGAGAGCTCTACGGCAATAAAACTCAAAAAATGTGCCGTATGTATGAGGATATCACAGAGCTCCAGAGCAATAAAACTCACAGTAACGTACACTGTGTATGAGCGTATGTCAGAGCTCCACAGCAACAATCCTTACAGTAATGTTTACTAGCCTTTAATCTCACTCTCCAAATTTCTCCTTAGAATCATCTGACCCCATTGTATTATTGCTCTTCTGCTTTTGACCCCGAGAATCCCTTTTGTATAACTGCAATTCTTCATGCCATTCACTTGTTCTCAAATTTTCTTATCTCGCGTCCCTTTATATACACTGGAGGCCAGGTCACAGCCCGCGAGGACAGCCGGAGGGGGAATGCTAGCGGAATGCTCTTCATGCATTCCGCTAGCAGTGAGGTCTGTCTCTGCGGGGTATACGGTCTGAGGTCTGTGCAGGGTAGACATGTGTCTGAGGTCAGGTCTGGTGTGTGGGGGGGTCAGGGTGTGCAGTGGGTAAATGGGGTGTATGGCCATACATTTCAATATTAACATAAACGTAACAGGCTTTCAGCCAAACTCCAATTTAGTGGAAAGTGGTCACATGACATTAAAGTATCAGTACCTGTACTTGTACTCCGTCTTAAAGTGGTATCGGTGCAACCCTACTTCTGAATAGATTTTGGTAATTGTTGCATAATGGAAAAATCCACAAAATATAAAAAGGGGCAAGCAGCAGGGTCTGAGTGGATACCGGAGTTTTGGCTGCTCAGCACAAGCATGCGCTGACCACCAAGTGATTCCAGTATCCTGACGGCCCCTGCACTGTGTGGATGTGCGTGGAGCCTCCTGGGGATTCCCTCCCCAATGCAAAGGATGATCCACGCCCCGTCCGGTTGTGTCCCGGCTCAGTGTTGAACTGGCTCCAAACAGGGATGTCAGCCCAGCCCACTCTGTGGGACTGCTCCCAGACCGCGGGCGTCAAACAGGGATTCTCCTCCTGACTGGTAAGGGAATCTCAGAGTCTGGCCTTTCCAATTATCTCCAACATGACCGCATACTTTGGAAATACAGAAAAATAAAAATATTTTTTTGTTTAGTTCTAAAAGCAGTATTACCTCCCCTTTAACAATGCCGCTGCACTAATTAACAATATTTCAATCTAAGTTTTTTTAATATACATCTTATTTATATTACAACTTTAGATAAATTTTATTCTACTGCATTTTGATAGGCTTTCATTTAACCTCCCTGGCATTACGATTCTGACATATGTTTTATGTCAGAATTGTTACAATTATTTCAGCCCCCAGCGGTATTAGCGTGGCTCGGGGTTAACTTTCAATGCTGAAAGCGGTAACCCCGAGCCACGGTCAGGCTGGATACATTACCTGTCCCTGTGTTCCCTCGCTGTCCCCCGCAGTCACATTCTCCTCTGGTCGATCGCGACGTCATGCTTCCTGGTTCCCTTCTCGCGAGAAGGGAACCAGGACGCCACTATCGCACAGACGAGAATGTAATCGCGGAGGTCAGCGAGGGAACACAGGGACAGGTAATGTATCCAGCCCGACCGTGGCTCAGGGTTACCGCCGAGGGGGTTAATAAATTAAACAGCATAATTGAGTGTTATTGCTGTGGGGCCCTGATACGGTCATACACAATGCACATTACTGTATCACAGAGCACTACAGCAATAAAACTCACAGTAATGTGCATATGAGTTTTATTTCTGTAGAGCTCTGATACTCAGACAACGCACATTACTGTGATCTGTAATGTGTGGGATGTTTGAGTGAAAAAAAAACTGCAATGCAATTAATGGTCTATTTAAAGTAAACATACCTGTGTTTGTGCTCTCAGGAGGTTAAGAATAAAAACCTAATGCCATTTTGTTGAAATTATATTTATTTTCAGGACAATTAGATTGGGCTTCCACTTTAGTCCATTGGACATTTAGATTTTTTTTTAAATTTCCACACCCAATTACTTAAAAAAAACAAAAAAAACAGCAGCATGTGTTTTATTTGTAATCAACAAGTCATCTATTTACATCTTATGCAAGATGGTATGCCCCTTTAAGAAAGCTTGGTGTGGTCAGAGCTTAAAAAGGTAGCAAAACCCATGTTGGAACATAATATCCTGTACAAATATTCCCAGCAAACCAAGCTATCAAATCATTCAAAGCCCTTTTTTTTCTTCAGATTAGTGTCACATTCGACAAGTCCCTCTCCTCGCATACCCTTCCCACATCTGTTTTCCTCCACCCCAACTCCTCCAGACTGTAAGCTCATGTGAACAGGGCTCTGCAGCACCTCCTGTCTCTGGGTCACAAGTATGTCACTTTCTTATTTGCCCATTTCACGTTGTAAAGCTGTTGGTGCTATGTAAATAATAAAAACCAATAACGAGAAAAAAGTTTGTGGTGTTCAGTAAAGTGTTTTTTGAGCTTAACTATAATTTTGTCTTTTTACAGCATGCAACGCCAGAATTCAATATAGAATCTGCACGTTACCCAGGTACCAGACAAACAGTCGCAGAATAACTTGTACGCAGCCAACATCTTTATTAATGGTGCTTGAGCATCTCATGTCCAGGATTCAGCGTGTATTATAAAATGAAAATTAACGTGTGTGAGGGGAAGGGTTTGTGTAATTCCCAGCCAATGCCAAGTTGCATGAGAGTTGGCTTTTCCCAGAAAACTTAACATTAACGGTTGACCTTGTTGCCTAATTACACGTACCATTTCATCCTTTGAATTTAATTTTACAGTTTAAAACCTACATAATTCTTTGGGACTACACAAACCTTGATTTAACATGTGCAAGGTTCAAAACGGTATTTTTTTTTGCATTTACAGTAACCCCTTCACTGCTGTGGGTTTGTAGTAAAGTAAAAAGTAAAGCTTTCCCTCATGTCATTTGGATCCCTCTTTTGTAAAACGCAGACATTTGATTTTCATCACCATTTCCAAACACTGAAATAATGGGTATTTTATGCATAACCTCCTTAGAGTGTTTTGGTTTTTTTATCCACCAAGACCATTAACTTTCCATATGACACACAAGTTGGACACGCAGGAAAATCTTTTTGGATGCTAGTCATTCACACATTTTATGCTTGCCAAGATTCCCAAGAATGCAGCTTGACCGTCACTTGCTAAATAGGATGCAAGGAGGAACGGTGTTCATTCAAAAGCCTTGCTGTCTGCAAAACAAATGTAATCCCGAGGGAACATGCACTGCATACAGCTCATCTAGATACTTAACCACTTCCTGTCCTGCAAAGAACAAAATACACATTTTAGTTCTACTTCCTCTCAATACCAATTCCTACCATGCAAAAGGTACAGGTTGTGCTGCCAAGGATTGATTTGATCATTTCATTCCTTTCAAACCCCTTTTTACATTCTAGCGTCATTTTCAAATAGCAACATTCCCAGAAACTACTACAGAAAAAAAAAAGTACAAATGAAAAGTTGCAAGGCCTAAAATGTCAAAAAAAAAAAATGTGCAGGCCTTAATAGACAGGCAAGAGGTTAAATTTTCCCTGTTTGACCCCTGTTAAATTTTCTCTCCAGCAGTCTGGGATTCTGGAAAACATATCCCTCCTGCAACATGGTGACAAGGTCTCTGCACAACATGACCTCTGACACCTCTTGCCTCCTGCAGATTCTGCTGCTGTGAAAGAACCTGCTCTATGTTTGGTAATGTTCAAACCAAATCAAGAAGCAAACTAACCTATGACAGGGGAGAAATGCTTGTTTCAATTCGTGCAAACCTTTAGATTTTAGGCAATGAGAAAAATGACAAATATGGAGGAGAGGAAGAAGAAACAGAAAAGGAGATTGAATTGCATGTACAATATTATTAGTACATGTTGGGCAGTTTCCTTTTCTCAAATCATTTTTTTTAAAGCACCACTCGAAAGTTAAACCTGAGCATGGAGCTTAAAGGGACACTCTACTGAAAGCGCGATGACATCTCCTACTCGGCAAAAGTCGGCAGAAGCGGGAAATATGATTCCCGCTCTGCTGACTGACAGCTGGGAGGGCGGAGTAAAGTCCTCCGCCTCTCTCAGCTGTTTTCAGCCTTTCCTGAAAATCGGCTGAGCGGAGGCAGGAGGGACATCAAGGGAATACTCCGGGCATCATGACCACCTAAAATAGCTTAGGTGGTCATGTTGCCTAGAGTGTCCCTTTAACTACAGCCACAAATAATGCAATCACTTCCTTCTTTCCCCCCCCCTTTTTGCTATTGGTGCAAAGGGACAAATTTGAGATTGATATATATCTATATCTCTCAATCTATCAGATGGTTTCTTGCTCTTATTGTTGCTCTTCAGGAAACAGAATGGTGGTTACTTGTTCCCATACTATCATATACAGTCCTTGCTTGTTATTCCATTTGAAACAAAATTATAAAAAGCAAATTCAAGTTACTAAATAAATTACACTTTTATTTCAAGTGTGACAAAATCTATCTTAGTGCAGATTTTCAATTTTTCCCGGAAAAAAAAAAAATTTCCCCCACCCGCGGCTTCAAACTTTCCGGACATTTTACATCTCTACTCCGTTAACGATCTCACCCTGCTTCACATCAACCACCTTTTGCAACATACTTAGGTGCTACTCCTGATTTGTCTATAGATCCAATTAAAAGAAGAATGTCCATTTATGACAGAAAATCCATCTGTTCATACACATACCTCACATTGAGGTGAGCCGCTAATATGGAGCTACAGAGCTTAAGCCCAACCGTCGAAGCTAAGGCAGGCAATACAGCACATACTCTAGCACATCTTAGACTGTATACAGTCTCATGTACAGGCTTTTACTTTTAAGATAAAAGGGAAAGTTTCCTTGCACCAATACAGGATAGCACTCCAGCCCCCAATTAGCAGGATGTGATGGTACCTGTATTTCAAACCAACAAGAGTTATGTAAATCATGGTTTTCAATTCAAAACTATTCACTGTGGAATTGAGGCTGCGGTCACACAAGCGCAGAGTGCGTCTGTGTGACCGCACCTCCCAGCATCAGTCACAGCTTTGTGACGGCTTGATGGGGAGGGCCACAGTGTAGCATGTGCGATACACCGGACGTGATTTTTTTAAGCCTCCCAGTCAAAAAGCTACGACAGACGTAGGACGGGGCTACAAAGCGTGATCATTCATTAACTGTGGCCACACGGGCATCAGGGGAAGGAATGCCCACTCTCACAGATGTTCCTTCCGTTCTCAAACGCTTGTTTGACCGCAGCCTAAAAAAAAAAAAAAAAATTGCAATTGGAACAGTCCTGATCCTTTCAAGTGAAGTGTTTGTGGCTCAAAGCAGCATGTTACAATGCTAGAGAGCTCCCAATCTACATCATGCAAAAAAAAAAAAAAAAAAAAACACTGCTCCAGGCAAAGTAACTTTAAAACATTTACATTGTATCTTGACCTGTTTTCACTACAGAATATGTGATTGTTGCAAACCATCACCCTCAACTCTACTAAAAGTTTCATAGTCTCCCTTATTTACCCTCCAGCTCTATCAGCCTGTTGTACACTTGGATACCCAGACATAATATCTGCAGGGGGACAGATGACACAGGAACACGTTTGTAAAATGAAACCTAAAAGGACACCTTGTCACAGATACCCATCAGGATATTTTTCTGTTCCTTTTAAGACACTTTATACCTCACATGACAAAGCAGGGAATACACTACTGGAAAGGGTTTGTTTCCCCCCCCCACCCCCTAAATGGAATCACTAAGCTGCTTGATCCCCACACCAGCAATACAAAATCACGATATGGGATCCAACTGGACCATGCTTGTAGTTAATCTGATCCCAGTATCTTTTAATGCTTATTACATGCAGAGATGACAGAGTCATGATTATAACTGAATTTTTATTTACAGTATGAAACATGTTCTACTGGTACAGCAATATTACAATTAATAAAATTTCACAATTTCACTACACAAGAAAATCAGGTTTATATTCATTAGAATAACAAATAATGGTGTGAAGGATAACTACTCAGCTTTAGTACTAAAGTCGACTCCCAGAAGATGGTCCACTGCTCCAAAAAACAAATTGAAGAAAACACGGAGGCTTCAGTATCTGGTGAATGTTATCATATTTTGACTACTTGTATATTAATATTGACCTTGAAAAAGTCTAGTTAACAGAAGAAATGCATTGGGCTTCTATATTTACATTTTATATTGTTTTATTTGGAATAAAAGATCCTAAAATTATTTGGATTATTTTATTCAATTTATTCCTGAATAAGGAGAAAAATATTCAGGCTGTGTATCGATTGGTTCCCCTGGACATACAGACCTCTGTATTCAGCAGATACTGAAGCCTCTGTTTTCTTCAATTTATATTCATTAGATATTGGGTAGGAGTTATGGGATAGAACAAGGCTTTTCCCTTATATTGTAAAAAGGTGACACTTTAGGAATAACTACAACATATAACGGGATAAGTATCCAAAAAAAAAACACCAGTAGACATCCTCGTGTGTAATTTACTACTCTTAAGACAAACATCCACATGATGAAGTTACATTTTGTACATGCACTTTGTCAGTTGCTTCCACTGAAAAAGTAACTTTTACCTTACATTTTGAAGTAATTTTAAAAATAATATATATTTGTTAGCTAGCAGAAAGCGATTTAAGATTACCCATCAGTCCACATATGTCACTTTACGACAATGAAATGACTGAATTTGAGAGAATGGAGTTAGATGCGGGACAGTGGGGGATTTATGATCAATTGTTACATAAAAGAATCTGCTGAACTGTTGGTGTGTGATAAGATATACCATGAATGGTCAGTCTGCCAGACTAGCCATAGAGACAGACACAGGAATTTAGTGCCATTCATGAAGGGATTCCCTTCCAAAAAGGAGACACAATATGCAGCACTGGGAAGGGATTAGAGCAATTTAGTGGCTAAGGATTTACTGTGAAAAGTTTCAACTGTTAATGCCAGCGGTCTGTTCTTATAATAGAAGCTGATGGAGAAAGTCCACATGGCAGAACCTAACCTAAAAACAGTATTTGTGACAGTCAAATCGCTCCGCTCTGCGTAGAACAGGGATATCAAAACCAGACCCCCCCCCCCCGGTTAATTGCCTACAATGGGCCCAGAAACCTGTAGGTGAAATAGTCGACCAGAGAATCACGGGCCTTGTAGTTCAGAAACATCTGGACGGGCCCAGAGTTTCCTAGTGTAGAGGACTGTCAGATGGGCCATGGTTTTCTTGATGCATATAACTTCTACATCAGTGTTTCCCAAACCTGTCCTCAGGACCCTCCGCCGCGACCGGTTTTCCGAAGAACAGCACAGGTGAAATTATTTGCTGCTCAGTGATTGCAGGATTCAGTCTGCATTTCCCCAAAGTGATCTGCAAAATCTGGCCTGGTTAAGGGTCCCGGGGACAGGTTTGGGAAACACTGTTCTACGTGCTAATGGAAGGCACAAAGCCCTGCTGTATGTATAATTGATATGCTTAAGAGAGGAATCATATGGCCGTAATTATTGAAGTCACTTCCCTTCTGCAGCATATGACTTCTACACACTGCAGGAGGATGTGACACCCACTGACTTGTAGACGTTATGGAAACTAGGAAATCCAGAGGACCTGGCAACAAAGTGTATATTCAATATCCAACTAAAAGGGTACAGCTCAGAGTGCGGATCAGTCAATAGGTTTAACAAAGCTGCAAGTCTGAGTCACTGGCAAGCACTCATTGCACAGAGCATTCTCAGGGCATGAGCTGTGCGTGCTGGCATGAAGCTGGGATACCCAGGATACCACAGCTTGCGAGCAACGCCAACCCTGCCCAGAACACACAGACTTTCAGAACAAGGTTCAGCAACCTCGACCCGCCAGATGTTTTGGAACTCCATCTCCCATAATTCTCAGGCACTCATTAGCTTTGAGAAACAAGGTGAAGTAATTCCAAGACATTTGGAGGGCAAAGGATGCCAACACCTGCTTGAGAATGAAGGCACAGCTCAGGGTGAAAGGCAGCTTCTATCAGATAATGACAAGAGTAACAGATGCCAGAGGGTGTTAGTGTGACCCCCACAAAAATCATGCTTAGGGAACTCCCATGCCATTTGGAGCCAGGGCGAGCCCCGGGGGAGGAGGGATAGAAGAGACAGAACAGGAATTGAGAAGAGCATTTCAGAGTATTCTAAAAGAGAAAGGACCTGGATGTGGGTACGCATGAAGGCCCGAGGTACCCTGTGCGGCGGAGGCATAAAGGGATTCATTTGCTGGGTAATGGCAGGCGGGGTGAAAAGGTCGTGGAGCAAGGTGCCACTAGCAGGGCTAGAAGGCATGAGGTGTGGTAAAAGACCCCCCCCCTCAGCAAACAGGTTTGGAGTGACGGCACCCCTGAGGAAGGGGTGACAGGCCTGTGTACTCGTATTGGGTAATAAAGTTACGAGCTGTTGAATGCTGAGGAGATGAGGTAGCGCGGCGCCGGGGAGGTGCCGCTCTGCGCTCACACGTGGGCCGCACTCACACACAGCGCCTCTTCACCCGCCGGCCGTCGCCATGCCGCACCGTGCGCCGGCCGCCCCGCTCACCTCGGCCTGCTTCCTGCTGCTGTTGTCCGGGCTGAGTAGGTTACCCAGGAGCAGGTAGAACTGCTGCTGCTCCGCCGCCATTGCTGCCGCTCCACAGACAGAAAAAGAGAGAGGGGAGGCTGAGCGCGGGCCGGAGAGCAGGCTGGAGGTAGGGGGCGGGGCCGGGGAGGGATTCCTGACTGACGCGCACGCAGCCCGCGCGCCACGGGCTTACCAGGCGTCCATTGGCCTGAGCCGCGAGAGAAAGTGACCGGTCGTGGAGGCCCCTGATAGAAGGAGCGCTCTGATTGGCTTGCGTGCGGGGATCTTGAGCGCTCTAGCACTCCTTGCGTACGAGAAAGCCGGGTGTTAGAAGATGTCACTGCTAGAGGTGTTTACGCCCCTCCCTCAAATGTTTGAGAGAAGTGTCTCAGACACGTTGTTGAGACGTACATGGACACCGTTTCTTATGGCCGCGGCCATTTGATCGTAGTCAGCATCGCCTAAACAATTTTTGCCTGTTGGCATTAGTGGGGACTTTATCAATTTAGTAATTTGTCTCTAGTGTATAGAACAGCTGCTGGCGTAGAGGGGCGTGGTTAGACTGTCATATATAAAAGCCTGTCGATTCCAAAGCGCGGGAGATTGGAGAGGGGATGACTGTCTTTGCACGGCGGTAGAAACGCCGTGACAGTGGCTGAGCGTCCCTCTGATCACGCGGTGAATGGGTCACCCGGATGACTTGTTTTATTGTCACATGTTCCCTGCCATTTCTAAAATTGTATTGACATGACCTGCAGGAGCCTCATATAAACCCGATGGGAGGAGGGATTACAGAACTCTGCTCTGTAGAAAGGGTTCTCGTGTAGTCGTGTACACCGCTGTTACCGCATAGCAGACCTTCCCTGTCAGGCTGGGGGCACACTAAGCATTTACTGCCCCCCCCCCTCCACAAGGCTGCAAAGTGCGATGGAGGATCGCGCTTTGCAGCCCTGTCTACGCACATCCTAGCGCATCGACAGTGATCTCGAGGTGCACGCGTGCCGCAAGCATGTGACCAGCTCTGTCCGCAGCATCACAACGCGGTGCCGGTAACGCACGCTAGTGCGCACAAGAAGACGCCTAGTGTGCCCCCAGCCTCATAGTTATTAACGCTCCATCATGTGCTTTAATAATTTTTTAGCTTTGGTGGTTTTCATTTTTTGTGATGTCACATTGTACTTGATTTGTGTCTTCCGGTGTTTCCCCCGCTGAGACTGATAGACTGCAAGGGTCTGCATCTGGGCCCTCCTAATGTCTCTGCTTGTCCCTCACTGCTATTAGTTTTCACAGCTACGTAAGAGAAGGGGTGCTGTGCTTTTAAAGAATGTGGAGATATATACGGGGTGATTTGAAAAGTAACTCCCTATTTTAAACTATTTATACATTTTTTTTTTTTTATATGGAGTTACTTTTCTCAATTCTTTAATGTATGTTCCTTAATCTATGACAATTAAATCTGTATTGTTTTTCTTTTCAGATTGATTATTTTGTTTTAAAATTCAAAGTCCCATAAAGATGTCCAGACGTTTAACTGTACAAGAGCGTGCCCAGTTAGCTGCACGCTATGAAGTTTGGAAATCCGTTCAAGTGCAAAGATGGTGGAGGACCATCAAAGGAAGACATGCTCAGATCGATGCAAAGACCATCAAGAATTGTCATGCAAAACTCAAGGCGACAGGTTCTGTAATGGATGCTCAAAGAAGCGGACGCCCTTTCAATGCCAGTGACCTGGGGGTAGTGAGAACAGTTCAAGAAATGTTCACTCAGAGTCCAAAAAAGTCCATTCGACAAGCAGCAAGGGAAAGTGGGCTCTCTTTTCACTGTGTATGAACTGTGCTCAAGAAGCAGCTTAGGCTATGGTCAGACTAACGCATTTGTCGCGTTGTCCGTGAAAAAGTGCGTTCGAACGAATGGATGCATTTTTTCACGGAATACGCGATAGCGGTCATACGATGCGCATTTTCGTCCGTGATTTTGTACGGATCATCAATAAAACCCATTTTGTGTCTGGACGTTATGTTGGCCGGACATTAGCAGCGTCTGATGTCTCCTAATCACACACGCCGCTATGCGGACGCAGCGCACTCTGTATGTCAGTAGTAGCGGTTTGACGTTCTAGAAAAAATGCGTTCGTTTGCCACTTGCGTTGCGCGGACGAACTTTCGTGCGGCCGTTCTTCGTATGTTACCCGGCATTGGATGTCATTTGCTGCTAGCACGGCCGTGATTTCGTGCGGTTAAACGCACGTTAAAAATGCTTTCGTCTGACCTTAGCCTTAAATGGCATGTTTGGAAGCCGCATTACTGTCAACAACTCTCTGCTGAAGACTGCGACATTCGTATGGAGTTTGCGGAGATGATGTTGGCTTGGTATGAAGATTGGCCAGATCTTTTTAAAAATGATCCTTTGGAGTGATGAAGCAGTATTTCACATCGGTGGGTTTGTGAATCGTCACAATAGTCATTACTGGGCAGGAGAAGATCATCATATTATCTCAGAAAAATTTCAGAATCAACCTAAGATAATGGTATGGTGTGGAATGACTTCAGATAGGATTGTGGGTCCTTTTATCTTTCGCGATACCATGAATGCTGAAAGGTATCTCACTATGCTGCAAGATGAAATCTGGCCAGTTGTCAATACCTGGGAGAATATTGAAGACTTTATTTTTATGCAAGATGGTGCTCCTTCACATTGTGCTATTATTGTTCGTGAATGGCTGAATGAACATTTTCCTGGGAGATGGTTGGGTCGGCGGGCCAGAAGCCCTGATTTAACACCCTGCGACTTTTTTCTTTGGGGTTGGTTGAATGAACAAGTTTACTCTAAGAAACCAAAGACTTGAGAAGAACTTGAAGGGCAAACTACGAGAAGTTATTTCTACCATCCCACACGAGTTCCTGCGAAGATCAGTTGATGCGATTCCCGAGCGGCTTCAGAAGCTGCAGGCGAATGCTGGTGCACATAATGAATTTTAAATAAAACTCCATGTTATGTGTGTTTTCATTCGTTTTTTTTGCCCTGCAGCATCTTACCCGCGGCAGCCCTAAAGCTTTTTTCCCTCTTTAGATGATACAATAAATCAGCTGCCTGCACAATTTTTTCATGCCTGCTGCCTAAAGTGAATGGGCTGACAAAAGCCCAGGCGCCTGGACGCTATTTATAGTCGCCATTGCGACCTGGCTTCTGGGGTTTGTCGAGCTTTGCATTATATATTAAACCTCCTGTCTGCTCTGCCCCCATACATTATATATTAAACCTCCTGACTGCTCTGCCCCTATACATTATATATTAAACCTCCTGACTGCTCTGCCCCATACATTATAAACATTATATATTAAACCTGCCTGCTCTGCCCCCATACATTATATATTAAACCTCATACCTGCTCTGCCCCATACATTATATATTAAACATCCTGCCTGCTTTGGTGATGTCATTGAAGGAAGGCAGAAAGATTGCAGCTCTTTGTTGCTAAGAGTATTTTTTAGTTATTATGGTATCTTTAGAAAGTCCATTTAACAACGAAAAAAATGGTATATGTGTGGGTTCCATAAACGAGTAAGAGGAAAATTAGACCTAAAGATACCATTATTTCGATCATATAATTTATTATAAAAAAAACAATGTATGAAATAAATGGAAAAACCTCAGACTCTGCCCTCTTCGGTGGTGCCTTTTTGTTTTTTCTACCTGCATCCATTTGAGAGGGAGAGGGAGCCCCCCTTTCACTTCCCAGGGGGCGCCCGGTGATGACGTTGTCATCGTGATGACCGGGGCCCATAAAAACGTCGGGCTGACTTCAAGGAAGACAGTCCGGCGTGCGACCCTTGCCAGAGAGGTGAGTGAGGGGGTTAATGGACTACGAGGTACATAATATGTCCTTTTAAGGGGAATTTTCCCCAGGACCTACTATACATCAGTGGTCCTTAACCTCCCTGGTGGTATTCCCGAGTGTGACTCGGGGATAAATTTCACTACCGCGAACGGTAACCCCGAGCCACACTCGGGCTGGATGCATACTCACCTCCTCCTGCGCTCCCTGGCTGTCCCCCGCAGTGTGATCGCGGCGAGCTGCTTCCTGATAAGGCTCCCTGCGAGTCACACGATGCAGGGGCGGGACTAGGCAGCAAACTTAGAAAAAAAATATAAAACACTGTATAATACTACAGGATAAGAAACAGACCATACATCGCCTCACCTTTGTTTTCAGACAGATTTCAGTGTTTTTTGCTGTATTTTATTGAATATCATTTATTTGCATTATTTTGGATAATTATTTTTGGGATAATAAATTATTATGTGGTGTTTCAAACTTTATCGGACTCAGTGTATTTACTATTTTTTTATTTATTTATAAAGGATTTTACCAGTAAGGACTCTTGATTGCACGGATTTCAGTGCGTGATTCCTAATTATTACAGGCTAACTATGTACAAAAACACATTTCCTTTAAAAAATAGATTGAGACGCTTTTAGACACGAGATTTTGAAAAAATTAGACCGCCAGGGAGGTTAAGGGGTTAAACAAGATATTGTAGGACCAAACACATTATATATCCTTATTTCCAGCAGACTCTGCAGATTCATAATATATCATTATTTATTATATGTATACGTCATGTCCTGTCACAATGCTAGAACAAAAAATGTGAATTTCCATAAAAATCTCAATCTACAGCGTGTAAGTTTTTTTTCTTTACATTTTATCATCCAAGCATAGGCGTCGCTACAGGGGGGAAATTGCTCCCCCTAGGTTATTCCTTGCCCCCCCCCAGGATCAGCTTCCCCAACTTCCTTCAGACTGCTCTCTGTCCCCATGCATTGTACATGGTCGATCAGTGTCTGGCCTTTACATGATACCCAGCATGACCATATTCCGTATAAAATAGCAAACATGAATAATAAAATAAAAACTTAACCCCCCCACACGACTGAAATGGCTCAGCAGTGAAGGGGTTAACGGTCAGACTATATATCACATTGTGTATTACTTTAGTTTTTCTCTTGATTAATGGCATTTTAGGGATTAATGGGTAGGCTACATGCTTCAGTGTATACGTGTACATTTCAGGCTATTACATTATTATATATGAACATAAACAATTTTAACGAAAACTATGCAAAAAATGTAATGTTTCTATTATATTAATCCCAATATTAATATCTATATTGGGTATTTTCTACGAAAAAGAGCAATATAGTAACACATTACTTATGTCCAGCTGTCCCAAGTAAAATAATGTCTCAAACATAAGAAAAAATATGTCAACTGCGCTTATTCCCATTATACCGTGTGAAACAAAACACAATTTAGAGGTTTGGTTTCTATTAATGGCCATTAAGAGCGTAAGCTCACCCGCCAAACGTCAAGGCACCTCCAGTGAAGGTGAGTCCTATCCAAAAATGAAACCACAGGTTGCTTTGTAGCAAACCATAACTGCTCACGCTGTTTTTTAGTCATGAGGTAAGCTGGTGGGCCTTTATTTATGCCGTCTTCAATTTTGGATAGGACTCAACCTCCTCACTAGAGGTGCCTTGACGTTTGGCGGGTGAGTTTACTCTCTTGGTATAATGGGAATTAGCGCAGATGACATACTTTTTCTTATGTTTGGTATAATGGGAATAAGCGCAGATGACATTTACTCTTATGTTTATACATGTTGCTGGGCTGGATACATCTGATGGTTGCCAGCTGCCCCATCCCTCTACTAGAATAATGTCTTGTTTGATAGGTACGAGCTATATAGCTGGTTATTCAAAAAGTGCTGGTTGCTGAAAAGTGGCACCAAAAGATGTGGGGGAAAAAGTGCAAATATATATTAAATGTTTAATTTATTTTTCTACTATTATCTACACCATTTTCTGTATTTCTCACATTAAATATTCAGAAATGGAGAAAATGTTACTGCATTTTTTACGTGAAAATAAACAATTTCAGCAATTTCGGAAAAAATTATAGGGTCTATTCACAAAGCACCGAAATTACGTGCTATTTCATTGCTTTGCATTTCGGCCCATTTCGCTGTATTTCGGCAATTCCATTTAGCTGAAAATACGGCAAATTCACTAGTTAGCGAAGGATCACTTTATTTTGCCAAAATGGAGTCGCCGAAGCAGTTATCGGACAGGAAAACCGCCGAATTGAGCTGCATCAGCAAACTCCACCAAACTGCAAAAAAAAAGTGTCCTATTCTCCTAATAGGTGTTTAAACGAATAAAAATATATTAAATTGTGTCCAAATACTATAAAAGGTCCTTTAAAAAATAATGAAAGGTGTGGTACAGAATTTAAAAAAACACATTTTAACAAAACTTTTGTATAAAAAAAAAAGATTTTCCAAACAATAAAAAAATAAAAAGGGTCTTTGCTGAAACTGAAAAGAATAAACTTTCTTTATTTTTTTTAAAAAAAAACAGACCATATTATTTGCTTGTTTAAACCTGTCGAACTGAAACACCCAAAGTCAGGGCATTTTGTCAGTCCTGGGGAGCTATCACAATGGGCCCCGGCACTTCTGACCACCATTGCACGGATGCCTGGACATCCAGGCATCTTGCAACGGTGTTTGAGCGTCTGGCAGCGATACTGATCGCTTCCAGCGCTCAAATGACCGTCAGACGTAGCATGTACGTCCGCGGGTCTAAAGGAGACCCATAGCCGTGACGTACATGGTACGTCTGCGGTCCTTAAAGGGGTTTAAGAACGACTGGATGACTTCCTTCAATAACATAATATTAAGGGTCATAATATTTAAGATGTGGGTAAAAGCTTCTTGATCTAAGGAGAAATCTGACTGCCATTCTGGGGTCAAGAAGCAATTTTCCCCCAGTATGTTGCATATTGGTGTCACGGATCCCCCCCTGATAACCAGATATTGGTTCCTGTACACAGAGCCCTGTCTACCCCTCCGATCCTTGAATGGACGATGATTCTTGCTATCTTCAGGGACACGATATTACCACGTAAGGCAAGGAATTACAGAGCATACAGAGTGGTCCTTATACACAACCGGGTCAACAGGGTCATGGTTCTCACTTAGTAATGCACTGAATTTTCGGGCACTGAAATGTATCTGCCGATAATACAATTTTCGGCATTCTGCCGAAAGAAAAAAACGGCTGAAAATGTCACCCGAAAATTCTATCAGCTGCCACCAGGGGTCAGCTGAGAGCCTTCGTGAGGAATGGAGCAGTGGAAGAGACGGAGGCGCTGCCTGCGAGGTGGATGCTGGCCGCTCATTGCTTCCTATGCTGTGAGTCCAGCCTCAGCCACGGCATGATCAAAGTACTGTACACTGGCTGCATGGCTCCTTCCTACAGTATCTCTATTTCCCATGCATGTACCGCACACTACATTGTGCAAATTAAAGCATGGTCTGCTCTGCTTTCTTCAGGTGTGTAATGACTGGGGGGGGGGCGTCAAGGGGGACAGAAAACCTGCCTTAAATCCCCTCCCTATGTGAGCCTCAAACAGAAGAATTTGCACAGCGGCAAGCTTCTCAGATGCTGCCCGCCCCACTCCGATCTTCTGAGGAGGCCAGCAGTGTGTGCAGGGCAGCCCTTAACTCTCTGTGTGCCAGAGGGAGAAAAAAAAAACAACAGTTAACTGGCCCCAACAGCAGAGGTGTCTCAGCACAGGCAGCTGTATGTTCGGTACACTGCTGCCGGTTTATTTTTAAATTAATAGCTGACAGTGGCCAAAGATACTGTAACCAGTGAATTCTATAAGTAATAAAAGATAATTTTCTATTTTATCCTGTTATTTATTTGTTGAAGGAGTTGTGCAGAATGTCAGCTCAGAGCGTAACTTAAATAAAAAAAAGGAAGGTTTAATTTTTTTTTACTTTGTTCAGATTCATTTCAATTCATAAGATTTATTACGCTACCCTTTTCTAATTTTAATATAAATACACACAATTCTACAAAAAAATTTGAAGAAAAAAATCTCTTTCAGTATCGGTTTTCAGCCAAGCATATCCTGTAGTTTCGGTCCAGAAATGTCCCTTCGGTGCATCACTAGTTCTCATACAAGTCGAGTCTGTAACAGGAACGGTTCTCATACAGGTCGAGTCTGTAACAGGAGCGGTTCTCATACGAGTCGAGTCTGTAACAGGAACGGTTTTTCATACAGGTCGAGTCTGTAACAGGAACGGTTCTCATACAGGTCCAGGGCCGGATTAACATAAGGGCAGATGGAGCGGCAGCTCCAGGCCCATGCCCCAGAATAGGCCCACAGAAAAGATAAATTTGTCTGCATTGATGGGCATCTGGACCACTATATATTCACCTCCATAGCAGCTACAGGGTCATGTGAGGTATCACCGGAAAGGTCAGAGCATGACCTTTCCAATGATACCAAACATAACCAGGTTTTATGTAACATTAAAAATAAAATAATAAATATTTCTTTATTTTTTATTTTTCTTTCTAACACAGCAATGTTTTTCAGTTATAAAGGGAACAATGATGCTGCAGTAACTCACCATCTCATTTTTCATGTCACTAACAAGCGTGGAGGTGATGGTACACTCCATTAGTACGAATTGTTACATCAAGAACCTAAACCGCCACAATGCAGCAAAGTGCACTGGGGGGGGGGATTTGGAACCCTGCGCCACTAATCTTTACACCTCGCAAGGTCAACTGAGGTGTCGTGTCAGACAGGACAGAGCCTGGCCTTTGCAATGATACCAAACATGACAACATAAAATCTAAAAAAGAAAACAAAAAACTTTATTTATTTTTTGTTCCAAAGTGATGGTATTGTCCATTTGTCACGTATAAAATTAGCAATACCACTGCCATTACCGTCTCCTTTCCCACGTTGGGAGCAAGGACAGTTTTATTCATAGTCGTACTATTCATAAAACACCATTATCCAAAGCACATGGGAAATACCAAATTTTTTGACTAAAATTTGATATTTTCTCAGAAAAGTGCAGTTACAGGTTCCCATTTCTTTTTTTTTTAACAAGGATTCCCTATAGAATATATAACCAGAGGTTTGGATGATAAAATATGAAAAAATTATTTTACACGCTGTGATGATTGAAGTCTGAATGGAAATTTACTCAAACAGTATCTACCTGCTTAGATATACCTATATATGCAATATTAAATAGCCTAAAATATGTTGCCATTTCACAAAATTACGAAAAAAGCCCACCAAAATATTCAGCTCCAGGCCCATAGAGATCTTAATCCGGCCCTGTACAGGTCGAGTCTGTAACAGGAGCGGGTCTCATACAGGTCGAGTCTGTAACAGGAGCGGTTCTCATACAGGTCGAGTCTGTAACAGGAGCGGTTCTCTTACGAGTCGAGTCTGTAACAGGAACGGTTCTCATACAGGTCGAGTCTGTAACAGGAGCGGATCTCATACAGGTCGAGTCTGTAACAGGCATAAAATGCACAGTGAGCACCGGGGAAGAAACTCCATGTAAGGGCAATGAGTGAACGTTACAAACAAACTTTTAAATCCGGCGGCTCCGCAGCATCCCGCCTCCTGACAATTCACGCGATCTCTCCTGGCCTGCATATCACTCGGTGCCCGACCAGTGAGCATCAAGGACGGCGCTGTCGGGCGCTAAGGGGCCCCAGGGAGCAGGAACGCCTGGTTTGCCCGATGGCCAGTCCGGGCCTGGGAAGGGTTAATTTACATTGAGAACAATAAAGCTGTGGAATTCTCTGCCTGTTGAGTTCATTGGGTCAGAGTCTGTACAGACTTTTAAACAGCGACTGGATGACTTCCTGCAAAAACATAATATTAAGGGTTAGAAAATGTAATATGTGAGTAGCAACTACTCGATCCAAGGAGAAATCTGACGCCATCTGGGGTCGAAAAGGAATTTTTTTCCCATTGCTTTGCATATTGGCGAGTGCTTCAGACTGGGGGTTTTTGCTTCTTTTGCATCGACAATAATTAAATACACTAAAATACTTCATACAGGTGTATGGTAATCTCAGTTGTGTCTATAATGCCTCCACCCAGGCAGAATTCAGTCCAGTGTTCCCATGTCCCTCTGTAAGGTATTTGAGACCCTCTTGGTGTAGCTATGCTTCCTAACATAAGTCTCACTTACGACAAAAATTAACCCTTTCACTGCGGGTGTCATGTGGGGAACATCCTCATGGAGGGTATCATTTGAAAGGCCAGAGCATGGCCTTTCGAATGATACCTAACATGACCATGTTCAAAGCAAATAACAATAAAAACGTGGTGTTTTTTTGTGTATTGTTTTTATTAACCTCCCTGGCGGTCTAATTTTTTCAAAATTATGTGTCTAAAAGCGTCTCAATTTTTTTTGAAAGGAAACGTGTTTTTTTATATAGTAAGCCTTTAATAATTAGGAATAACGCACTGAAATCTGTGCAAACAAGAGTCTAGTAATCACACTGAGTCCGATAAAGTTTAAAATACAACATAATAATTTATTATCCCAAAAATAATTATCCAAAATAATGCTAATAAATTATATTCAATAATATAAAGCAAACCAAAAACACTGAGGCTGGGGTCAGACCAGCGCACTTTTAACGTGCGTTCTGGCGCACATAATTACGGCCGCACTAGCAGCAGATGACGGGCAATGACGGCCAATATACGATGTACGGCCGCACAAAAGTCCGGCCGTGCAATGCAAGTGGAATTTGAACGCATTTTTTTGAGAACGCTGAACCGCTAGTACTGACGTACTGAGTGCGCAGCTGCGGCATATCGGCGTGTTTGCGTGATTAGGAGATGTCAGACGCTGCTAATGTCCAGCCTACATAACGTCCAGACGCAAAAAGAGTTTTATTGACGATCCGTACAAAATCACGCCCGAAAATGCGTGTCGTCTGACCGTTTTTGCGCATTCCGTGAAAAAATACGTCAATGCGTTCGGACGCACTTTTTCACGGTCGCGGGGAAAAATGCTTTCGTCTGACCCTAGCCTGAAATCTTTCAGAAAACAAGGGTGCAATATTAGACTGTATATGTATGGTCTGTTTCTGATCCTTTAGTGCCACCTAGTGGCCATTCATGAGCAGGTCCTGCTGCTGGGGATTTACATTGGAATATTCTTTATTTTGCAGTTTGCTGCCTATCCCGCCCCCTTGCATCGCGTGACACGCAGGGAGCGTTACCAGGAAGCAAGTTGCCGTGATCACACTGCGGGGGACAGCGAGGGAGCGCAGGATGAGGTGAGTATGCAGCCCGAGTGTGGCTCGGGGTTACCGTTCGCGGTAGCGAAATTTAACCCCAGAGTCACACTCGGGAATACCGCCAGAGAGGTTAATGCAGCAATATTGTTCACATTTCAATTATAATGTGAACAAGGATGCTGCACTAATGATTTTTTTCTATGGGTGTGGAACAGATCTCTGTGCCCGGACAGGGTCACATCTGCCAAATGCTGCTTCCTCACTGGACACCCTGTTTCTCCTCGTGACTCTCACACCTTTCTCTTGTACCTCATCCGCAGCTCAAGGCCTGGTGTATGAAGAGAGCCTGGCTAGCATCCCCAGAAATAAGTCGAAGCTGTAGACCTGGAGCTTTTCCTTGGCACAGCGGGCAGAAGATTCCTGTACTCCAAAACATGAGTCATGACTTCAAGCTTGGTCAGGATAGAACTGACTGTTTATTCACAGAGAGGACAGATAGAGTCAAGGACCAGCACATTTGCATACAATCAAACAGACAACATCACAGATCAGATAGCTACACAGGACCTTCAAACAATGGAGAATGGGGGAAGAAGAAAGCAGGGTAGACAAAAGGAATTTCTTACAGAGAGAACTTACACAATAGCAGGTACTAATACAAGAGATCTACACTATACAGGGAATAACACACAGACATCAGAAATCTTTAGTTAACTGGCAGATATATAAAATAGTGAAAACCAAATATATTTAAAAGGTGCACCAGTTCCCCCAATAGTCTCTTTCACGGGCCATAGTCTCTGGGCAGGAGGCTAGTGCACAGCCCCCACCAAATCTCACGGTGCGTTTGCTAAGGCTAGGGTCAGACGAAAGCATTTTTCCCCGCGAACGTGAAAAAGTGCGTCCGAACGCATTGACGTATTTTTTCACGGAATGCGCAAAAACAGTCAGACGAGGCGCATTTTCGGGCATGATTTTGTACGGATCGTCAATAAAACTCTTTTTGCGCCTGGACGTTATGTAGGCTGGACATTAGCAGTGTCTGACATCTCCTAATCACGCACACACGCCGCTATGCCGCAGCTGCGCACTCAGTACGTCAGTACTAGCGGTTCAGCGTTCTCAGAAAAATGCGTTCAAATTCCACTTGCGTTGCACGGCCGGACTTTTGTGCGGCCGTACATCGTATAGTGGCCGTCATTGCCCGTCATCTGCTGCTAGTGCGGCCGTAATTATGTGCGCCAGAACGCACGTTAAAAGTGCGCTGGTCTGACCCCAGCCTAAAAAGCCCATAATTCCCCCCCAAAAAAAAATGTACCGAGTCCCCACTTCTAATTTTTTTAACAAGCGCACCCCATAGAAAATATAAATGCAAAGACTCGCATGATAAAATGTAAAAAAAACACTTTACACGCTGTAGAGGATTAAAAATTCTAATTTTATTGCATTTCTTGTTATAATATACAGGCAGAGCATTACGTATACATATAATAATGATATATTATCAATCTGCCGAGTGTGCCGTAAGAAGAATATATAGTATGTCAAATCGCGTTTAAACATGATGAGCAAAAGCGGAAAAATGAGCTCAGCACACAGACGTGAAATGGCTCAGCAGCGAAGGGGTTAAATACGCTAAAATACTTCATAGAAGTGTATGATAATCTCAGGTTGTGCAAGGACAGCCTAACAGTAGCTTTTTTTCCAAGCTGTCTGTGCAAATACTTCAACTTGCAATATTGCGTTTAAAAACATTTGTATCTTGCTGTTCAGCAGTCACTGTAATTTAAGACGCTTGATTCTTCCATAGGTGATTAAAGACACTAAAATAAGAGATTACCCAATAAGAGATCCATTCCCACCCCCTTGTGCCTTGCCCAGACAGGCCACACTGATCCCCCACGCACACAAAGACCACTCCTCACTCACCAGCAAAGACCGTCACACTGTCCACATTCCACACACTCTTACAATGATCCCCACACACATATCCACATACTCCTATACAATGACGTCGACCTACACTCAAAGACCCCACACACACACGAATCATACATACAATAATTCCCCCAGACTGATCATACACTCGCAGTGACCCTGTCCTCGCCTTCCTGCTGACCACAAACACACACTTTTGACAAGCCATCCCTTGTGTTGAGCTTACGCTGGTGCGTAGATATCTGGCAGGCTTGGGTCCAATAGCAGGGTCTGGGTGCTGTTGGTGAGTGTAGGCTGGCCAGTGCTGTATCTTGGCCTAGGCCGACAAAGGCCTAGGACGGCAGTTTCCAGTGAGGCGGCAAAAACAGCAGCTACTGTGTGTCAGTCTGGTGGATTGTTTACCCTTTAAGGACCTAGGGTCTTTAAAGTCAATGCATTTATGATGGAACAGTTCTGTCATTCGTCCTTAAGGGTTAATTAGGCAGCAGAGGCCTTGTTATCTTTTGTCTGGCTATCCATCATGAGTCTGACACTTCCTGGTGTCTCATTGCAGTGTCTGGTCAGCTTATTAACCCATTCAGTTAAATGGAGAGAGTTTCTTTTTTTGCAATTCTTTATTTTAAATATAATAAGATAAGATAACAACACATGTATGTCGCACCAGAAGACACAACGTCAAAAAATAAACTTCCAAGAGAATAGCAAATAGGCAAACTTTTACAGAACGACATATCAAAAAACAATAAAAATAAAAGGGAAGGGAGTTTTTCATTCTTACTAAAAACATTTTGCTAAAACTCCATTAACCCTTTCGCTGCTGAGGCTTTTCCCGCCCCTGTGCTGAGGTCATTTTTACCGGTTTTGCTCATCATGTTTAAACGTGTTTTGAAGGCTTATTTTAGTATATGACCCAGACATATTATATATCGTTCTTTCCGTCAGACTCGGTAGATTCATAATATGTCATTATTATATGTATACGTTATGTCATGTCTGTATATTATAACAAAAAATGCAATAAAATATGTATTTTCAATAATTTACAATGTGTAAAGTGTTTTTTTCACATTTTAACATGCGAGAAATTGCGGTTATATTTTGTATGGGGTGTGCTTGTTAAAAAAATTAGAGATGGCGTCTCGTTACATTTTTTTTTGGGGAAAATTACACTATTTTTAACAAACGCACCGCATACAAAAATCGTTAGTGCAGCATCATTGTTCACATTATAATTGAAATGGGAACAATATTGCTGCATTAACAAACCAAAAAAAATAAAAAAAAAGTGTTTATTTTTTTTTTATAATTTTTTTTTTAAATTTTTATTTGTCATTTTTTTTTTTGACAAAATTTTTCACAGTAGTGTTTGATATCGTTGGAACGGCCATGCTCTGGCCGATCCAACCATACCAAACGTTAACCCCTAGCTGCCACGGATCGGGAGATAGGGAGTTCATTAGAACTCCCTATCTCCACCGTTGGTGGCAGTTAGGGGTTAAGTCCAGGACTGCCGTCATCGTGCTACGCACGATGACGCCAGTCCTCAGGGGGAGTTCCCGGAGGCTTGGCCGACATCCAAGATGTCGGCCAGCTCCGGGAAAGGATCGCAAACCGGCGCTTTTCAGCGCCGATTCGCGATCCAGCTCCCCAGGGGTTAATGCCAGGCACCATTTGGAAGGGCAGGCTGTGCCCTTCCAAATGGTGCCTGGGTTAACCCCCGCAGAGCCGCCGATCGGGAGGGAGAGAGGTCCAAAGGACCTCCCCCCATCCCTTTAAGGCGCCTCCTCCGCACATGCGGGGGGGGCGCCTGAATTAGGTGTCATCGCGCTGCCGCGATGACACCTAATTCCAGCGGCTGCGGTCCCGGATGCGCGGCTGACATCGAGGATGTCAGCCCGCACCGGAGGGGCCAGCGATCGGCCGGAACCCGGCCGAACGCTGACCCCAATGGGAGGACGCGCTGAGAGCGTCCTCCGCATACCAGCGGTAATGCGGAGGACGCGCTGAGCGCGTCCTCCGCATTGAAGTGGTTAATGAAAAAACTTCATTAAAAAAAGGGGGAGAGGGCTATTAAACTAGATCTTAATTAATACTCCACCTTATAACAGTTACAGTTACAAGCATTTATAAAGCACCAACAAATTCCTTAGCGCTGTACAATGGGATAGACAGAATAACAAATATACATACATGTTACTCACACTGAACAATAGGAGTAAGGACCCTGCTCGAGAGTTTACAATCTAAGAGGAGAGGGGTGACACACTAGATGAGGTAACATAACACAAGAGAAATCTATATGAGGATTAGGGATGGGCTGGCGGTTCGATCTGAACATGAGTTTGATTAGAACATTGCCTGTTCGGCAAACTTCTTGTTTGCCCCAAGCCAAACTGTATACCGGCGGAAGTGTGAGTGAGCACTCAGCACAAGGGACGGACTTGATCTTGCGCGCCTACTTAGAACAGACATTTTTGATAAGGCTTTTATTAGCCGATTATATCCTGAAGTTTATCTGGAACGGCCCAAAATAATCTGCTGGTTGCATGGGAGATCCGGTGTTCCCTCTAATATAGCTGGCTGCATTTACATCTAGTGTCTGATCGAGACACCAACAAATGTGAGTGAAATTCCTCTTGTGTTGATATATTTATACGAATATAGTACCCGCTGCACTATGATTTATCTCTTTGTTTGAGGTACATATCATCACTACTATAAAGAGGACAGCAAGAGGGTGATCACGGCTGAAGGAAGCGCTGATTCCGCCATTTTTCTCTTCTACCTAGTTTTCTATCTTAAAGGGATACTCTAAGCAACATGACCACCTAAGCTATTTTAGGTGGTCATGATGCCCGGAGTATCCTGCCCTCTGTCCCCCCTCCCTCCGCTCAGCGGTTCATCTGTAAATGCTGAAAACAGCTGAGAGAGGCGGAGGACTTTACTCCGCCCTCCCAGCTGTCAGTCAGCAGAGCGGGAATCATATTTCCCGCTTCTGACGACTTTTGCCGAGTAGGAGATGTCATTGCGCTTTCAGCGCGATGACGTCTCCAACTCACCGCAGAAGCTGGCGGCTCCCTCTGAGGGTTAGTGTTGCGCGCATCCTCTTGCGCGCAACACTAATCCTCAGAGGGAGCCGGGAGGAAGCCTGCCGATTGGCTGGTTTACGTGAGAGGCGCGCATGCGCGCTTCTCACGTAAACCAAAAGGCAAGAACACTCAAGAAGGACGGGAGCGGAAGAGGAGGGAGGTGAGTATAAAAAAAAAAAAAACAGCGCTGGAAACAAGAGGATTTTAGGGTAAGTATTACAGTTACACAAAAAATAACAAAAAATAACTATTTATTAAGGGAATAGGGATAGGTTAGGATAAAAAAACAGGGGGGTGATTTTTTTGTTAGAGTGTTCCTTTAAACATACAAAACATAAATCAAGTGAGAAAACTAAAAAAAAAAAAAAAGATCAGAAAAAGAGAGAAAGAGAGAAAAAAGGGCAAGGAGAGGGGGGAGGAGAATCGACATTCCTAACCACAGCTCCTTGAATGGCAGCACCATAAATCCTAGGCCGGGGAGTCCTGTATGCCCTACCCGGGCTCGTACTCCAACCAAGGAGCCCAGACGCGGTCAAATAGATGCATACTGTCGTGGACCATTGCCGTCAATCTGTCCATCATCATGGCTTCCCTTATGTTTATCCGTACCCTCTCCAGAGAGGGAAGGGTTGGAGCCTTCCATTGTTGCGCCACAGCTCTCCGCGCAGCCAGCGCTATTCTATGTAGGAGATTATTTTCCGGGGGGGGGCATTGTCTCCTGAGAGCGATGGAGCAAAAATGTCCAGGGGTCCCTGTCCACCTGATGACCTAGTACCACTTGTGACAGTTCGTATATCTGTGACCAGAAGACCTGAATACATGGGCACGTACACCACATGTGGTAAAAGGAACCTTTCAGACCACAATTTCTCCAGCAAAGATCCTTGGGATGTTGCCCCATACGCGATAACTGTGAAGGAGAGATATACCACCAAAATAACATTTTATAGGCTTGTTCCTGGTGAGCCACATTGATGGAGCAGTGAGCTACATTTTCCCAGATATCCTCCCAATCCTCCCCCTGGAGAACCTCTCCCACGTCCCTCTCCCACCTATTCGTGTACGTGAGTGGTCCCCACTCCAAAGATCCCGAGAGGAGGGTAATATAAAGGGAAGAGATCAGGGAGCGTGGGTGGGCATACCTGGAGCACAGGACTTCAAAAAAAGTGAGCGGAGTAGTAGCCGCTCTTCTAATCTCCGGTGATCTAGCAAAGTCCGAAAGCTGAAGACAGCGAAAGAAGTCTGAGGGCCTCACCCGGCATTGGCCTTGGATGTCCTGAAAGTAATCGGCAAGCCCCGGTGAAACAAATGTTGTTGTCTCTGCAAGCCAAGGCCCTCCATAGTAGCGAAAGGTTGTTGACTAAGGCCAGGTTTGAATTTCCAATTTCGAAATATAGGAGTCAAGGCCGACAAGTCTGAGGAGAGTGAGTGCCGGATTCTGAGTTTGTCCCATATCTTCAGGGAATTAATTGTAGCGGAACATGTGGAGAGGAAGATGGGCCTGTAGGCCTTGGGAAGCCAAAAATACAAGCTCGAGGTGTCCGGAGCAGCCAAGTGGGTCTCTAGGTCCGCCCAGCGGTGGGTGCCAGGTGGGGCATGGAACATCACAAATTGCACCAATTGGGCAGCATAGTAATAATACTGTAAATTCGGTATGCCCAACCCCCCCCCCAATCTCAAGGTCTGTGTAGGACTCGACGCGCAACCCTCTGACGCTTGTGTTTCCACACAAATTTGGCTATGTGATGCTGAAGGTGTGCCAGGGAGGCGACATCTACGTGGGTGGGCAGGGCCTGAAACAGATATAACAAATGCGGCAGTAAATTCATCTTAATGCAGGCCACCCTGCCCACCCGCGAAATAGAAAAATCATTCCACCTGTCCAGGTCCTTAAGCAACCGGTCCAGAGAAAGGAGCAGAGAGGCCAGCGCGCATTCTATCAAGACAGCGTTCCTCCGTGTATTCTCAAAAGCCTGCCTGGAGGGTATGAAGCCCACCTGGTCAGGGTGGACCAGTACAGTGAGAAAACCTCCCAAGCTGTCTGCTAACAATTTTGTAAAAATTTTATAATCCACGTTTAGTAAGGAGATGGGACGATGGCTTTGGGGCAGCGATGGGTCCTTCCCCTCTTTGGGAATCAAGACCACATCTGTAACGCAGTGGCATAGCGTGGGTTGTCAGCGCCCGGGGCCAGCCAAGAATTGTGCGCCCCCCCCAACCTGTGGACACGTTATCGATATTGGCCCCAGCTCTCACATGGATATTGCCCCAGCTCTCACATGGATATTGCCCCAGCTCACACATGGATATTGCCCCAGCTCACACATGGATATTGCCCCAGTTCTCACATGGATATTGCCCCAGCTCACACATGGATATTGCCCCAGCTCACACATGGATATTGCCCCAGCTCACACATGGATATTGCCCCAGCTCTCACATGGATATTGCCCCAGCCCATGGGATTTGCCCCAGCTCTCACATGGATTTGCCCCAGCTCACACATGGATTTGCCCCAGCTCATGGGATTTGCCCCAGCTCTCACATGGATTTAACCCAGCTCTCACATGGATTTGCCCCAGCTCACACATAGATTTGCCCCAGCTCATGGGATTTACCCCAGCTCTCACATGGATATTGCCCAGCTCTCACATGGATATTGCCCCAGCTCTCACATGGATACTGCCCCAGCTCTCACATGGATTTGCCCCAGCTCTCACATGGATATTGCCCCAGCTCATGGGATTTGCCCCAGCTCACACATGGATTTGCCCCAGCTCTCACATGGATTTGCCCCAGCTCACACATGGATTTGCCCCAGCTCTCACATGGATTTGCCCCAGCTCACACATGGATTTGCCCCAGCTCATGGGATTTACCCCAGCTCTCACATGGATTTGCCCCAGCTCACACATGGATATTGCCCCAGCTCTCACATGGATACTGCCCCAGCTCTCACATGGATTTGCCCAGCTCTCACATGGATATTGCCCCAGCTCATGGGATTTGCCCCAGCTCTCACATGGATTTGCCCCAGCTCACACATGGATTTGCCCCAGCTCATGGGATTTGCCCCAGCTCTCACATGGATTTGCCCCAGCTCCACACATGGATTTGCCCCAGCTCATGGGATTTGCCCCAGCTCTCACATGGATTTGCCCCAGCTCTCACATGGATTTGCCCCAGCTCACACATGGATTTGCCCCAGCTCTCACATGGATTTGCCCCAGCTCACACATGGATTTGCCCCAGCTCTCACATGGATTTGCCCCAGCTCACACATGGATTTGCCCCAGCTCTCACATGGATTTGCCCCAGCTCACACATGGATTTGCCCCAGCTCTCACATGGATTTGCCCCAGCTCACACATGGATATTGCCCCAGCTCATGGGATTTGCCCCAGCTCTCACATCGATTTGCCCCAGCTCACACATGGATTTGCCCCAGCTCATGGGATTTGCCCCAGCTCTCACATGGATTTGCCCCAGCTCTCGCATGGATTTGCCCCAGCTCTCACATGGATTTGCCCCAGCTCATGGGATTTGCCCCAGCTCTCACATGGATTTGCCCCAGCTCTCACATGGATTTGCCCCAGCTCTCACATGGATTTGCCCCAGCTCACACATGGATTTGCCCCAGCTCATGGGATTTGCCCCAGCTCTCACATGGATTTGACCCAGCTCTCACATGGATTTGCCCCAGCTCATGGGATTTGCCCCAGCTCTCACATGGATTTGCCCAGCTCTCACATGGATATTGCCCCAGCTCTCACATGGATACTGCCCCAGCTCTCACATGGATTTGCCCCAGCTCTCACATGGATTTGCCCCAGCTCTCAAATGGATTTGCCCCAGCTCACACATGGATTTGCCCCAGCTCATGGGATTTGCCCCAGCTCTCACATGGATTTGCCCCAGCTCACACATGGATTTGCCCCAGCTCATGGGATTTGCCCCAGCTCTCACATGGATTTGCCCCAGCTCTCACATGGATTTGCCCCAGCTCACACATGGATTTGCCTCAGCTCTCACATGGATTTGCCCCAGCTCACACATGGATTTGCCCCAGCTCTCACATGGATTGGCCCCAGCTCACACATGGATATTGCCCCAGCTCATGGGATTTGCCCCAGCACTCACATGGATTTGCCCCAGCTCACACATGGATTTGCCCCAGCTCATGGGATTTGCCCCAGCTCTCACATGGATTTGCCCCAGCTCTCACATGGATTTGCCCCAGCTCTCACATGGATTTGCCCCAGCTCTCACATGGATTTGCCCCAGCTCTCACATGGATTTGCCCCAGCTCTCACATGGATTTGCCCCAGCTCACACATGGATTTGCCCCAGCTCTCACATGGATTTGCCCCAGCTCACACATGGATTTGCCCCAGCTCTCACATGGATTTGCCCCAGCTCACACATGGATATTGCCCCAGCTCATGGGATTTGCCCCAGCTCTCACATGGATTTGCCCCAGCTCACACATGGATTTGCCCCAGCTCATGGGATTTGCCCAGCTCTCACATGGATTTGCCCCAGCTCTCACATGGATTTGCCCCAGCTCTCACATGGATTTGCCCCAGCTCACACATGGATTTGCCCCAGCTCATGGATTTGCCCCAGCTCTCACATGGATTTGCCCCAGCTCACACATGGATTTGCCCCAGCTCTCACATGGATTTGCCCCAGCTCTCACATGGATTTGCCCCAGCTCACACATGGATTTGCCCCAGCTCTCACATGGATTTGCCCCAGCTCACACATGGATTTGCCCCAGCTCTCACATGGATTTGCCCCAGCTCACACATGGATATTGCCCCAGCTCATGGGATTTGCCCCAGCTCTCACATGGATTTGCCCCAGCTCACACATGGATTTGCCCCAGCTCATGGGATTTGCCCCAGCTCTCACATGGATTTGCCCCAGCTCTCACATGGATTTGCCCCAGCTCATGGGATTTGCCCCAGCTCTCACATGGATTTGCCCAACTCTCACATGGATATTGCCCCAGCTCTCACATGGATACTGCCCCAGCTCTCACATGGATTTGCCCCAGCTCTCACATGGATTTGCCCCAGCTCTCACATGGATTTGCCCCAGCTCATGAGATTTGCCCCAGCTTCACATGGATTTGCCCCAGCTCACACATGGATTTGCCCCAGCTCATGGGATTTGCCCCAGCTCTCACATGGATTTTCCCCAGCTCTCACATGGATTTGCCCCAGCTCACACATGGATTTGCCCCAGCTCTCACATGGATTTGCCCCAGCTCACACATGGATTTGCCCCAGCTCTCACATGGATTTGCCCCAGCTCACACATGGATATTGCCCCAGCTCATGGGATTTGCCCCAGCTCTCACATGGATTTGCCCCAGCTCACACATGGATTTGCCCCAGCTCATGGGATTTGCCCCAGCTCTCACATGGATTTGCCCCAGCTCTCACATGGATTTGCCCCAGCTCATGGATTTGCCCCAGCTCTCACATGATTTGCCCCAGCTCTCACATGGATTTGCCCCAGCTCTCACATGGATTTGCCCCAGCTCATGGGATTTGCCCCAGCTCTCACATGGATTTGCCCCAGCTCTCACATGGATTTGCCCCAGCTCATGGGATTTGCCCCAGCTCTCACATGGATTTGCCCCAGCTCTCACATGGATTTGCCCCAGCTCACACATGGATTTGCCCCAGCTCATGGGATTTGCCCCAGCTCTCACATGGATTTTCCCCAGCTCTCACATGGATTTGCCCCAGCTCACACATGGATTTGCCCCAGCTCTCACATGGATTTGCCCCAGCTCACACATGGATTTGCCCCAGCTCTCACATGGATTTGCCCCAGCTCACACATGGATATTGCCCCAGCTCATGGGATTTGCCCCAGCTCTCACATGGATTTGCCCCAGCTCACACATGGATTTGCCCCAGCTCATGGGATTTGCCCCAGCTCTCACATGGATTTGCCCCAGCTCTCATGGATTTGCCCCAGCTCATGGGATTTGCCCCAGCTCTCACATGGATTTGCCCCAGCTCTCACATGGATTTGCCCCAGCTCATGGGATTTGCCCCAGCTCTCACATGGATTTGCCCCAGCTCTCACATGGATTTGCCCCAGCTCATGGATTTGCCCCAGCTCTCACATGGATTTGCCCCAGCTCTCACATGGATTTGCCCCAGCTCTCACATGGATTTGCCCCAGCTCACACATGGATTTGCCCCAGCTCATGGATTTGCCCCAGCTCTCACATGGATTTGCCCCAGCTCTCACATGGATTTGCCCCAGCTCACACATGGATTTGCCCCAGCTCTCACATGGATTTGCCCCAGCTCTCACATGGATTTGCCCCAGCTCACACATGGATTTGCCCCAGCTCTCACATGGATTTGCCCCAGCTCTCACATGGATTTGCCCCAGCTCTCACATGGATTTGCCCCAGCTCATGGGATTTGCCCCAGCTCTCACATGGATTTGCCCCAGCTCTCACATGGATTTGCCCCAGCTCACACATGGATTTGCCCCAGCTCATGGGATTTGCCCCAGCTCTCACATGGATTTGCCCCAGCTCTCACATGGATTTGCCCCAGCTCTCACATGGATTTGCCCCAGCTCATGGGATTTGCCCCAGCTCTCACATGGATTTTCCCCAGCTCTCACATGGATTTGCCCCAGCTCTCACATGGATTTGCCCCAGCACATGGGATTTTCCCCAGCTCTCACATGGATTTGCCCCAGCTCTCACATGGATTTGCCCCAGCTCTCACATGGATTTGCCCCAGCTCACACATGGATTTGCCCCAGCTCTCACATGGATTTGCCCCAGCTCTCACATGGATTTGCCCCAGCTCTCACATGGATTTGCCCCAGCTCACACATGGATTTGCCCCAGCTCATGGGATTTGCCCCAGCTCTCACATGGATTTGCCCCAGCTCTCACATGGATTTGCCCCAGCTCTCATATGGATTTGCCCCAGCTCATGGGATTTGCCCCAGCTCTCACATGGATTTGCCCAGCTCTCACATGGATATTGCCCCAGCTCTCACATGGATACTGCCCCAGCTCTCACATGGATTTGCCCAAGCTCTCACATGGATTTGCCCCAGCTCTCACATGGATTTGCCCCAGCTCACACATGGATTTGCCCCAGCTCATGGGATTTGCCCCAGCTCTCACATGGATTTGCCCCAGCTCTCACATGGATTTGCCCCAGCTCACACATGGATTTGCCCCAGCTCACACATGGATTTGCCCCAGCTCTCACATGGATTTGCCCCAGCTCACACATGGATTTGCCCCAGCTCTCACATGGATTTGCCCCAGCTCACACATGGATATTGCCCCAGCTCATGGGATTTGCCCCAGCTCTCACATGGATTTGCCCCAGCTCACACATGGATTTGCCCCAGCTCATGGGATTTGCCCCAGCTCTCACATGGATTTGCCCCAGCTCTCACATGGATTTTCCCCAGCTCTCACATGGATTTGCCCCAGCTCATGGGATTTGCCCCAGCTCTCACATGGATTTGCCCCAGCTCTCACATGGATTTGCCCCAGCTCACACATGGATTTGCCCCAGCTCATGGGATTTGCCCCAGCTCTCACATGGATTTGCCCCAGCTCTCACATGGATTTGCCCCAGCTCACACATGGATTTGCCCCAGCTCATGGGATTTGCCCCAGCTCTCACATGGATTTGCCCCAGCTCTCACATGGATTTGCCCCAGCTCTCACATGGATTTGCCCCAGCTCATGGGATCTGCCCCAGCTCACACATGGATTTGCCCCAGCTCATGGGATTTGCCCCAGCTCTCACATGGATTTGCCCCAGCTCTCACATGGATTTGCCCCAGCTCACACATGGATTTGCCCCAGCTCATGGGATTTGCCCCAGCTCTCACATGGATTTGCCCCAGCTCATGGGATTTGCCCCAGCTCTCACATGGATTTGCCCCAGCTCATGGGATTTGCCCCAGCTCTCACATGGATTTGCCCCCCCAGCTCTCACATGGATTTGCCCCCCCAGCTCTCACATGTATTTGCCCCCCCAGCTCTCACATGTATTTGCCCCCCAGCTCATGGATTTGCCCCCCAGTTTACACATGTATTTGCCCCAGCTCTCACCTGGATATTGCTCCGGCAGGGGTTGAGGGGACCCAGAAGATGCCGGGCAGCGGGAGTGCCTCCCCGCCGCCCGGTCCTGAACAGTCCGTCCTATTCTTGAAGGGGATGCGGCTGCGTGCGTGCGCAGGTCACACGGTCCGGCCAGTCAGGTGGTACAGAGACTCAGTACCACCTGATTAGCCGGACCACGTGACCGGCTGCGCCTGCACGCAGCCGCATCCCCTTCAAGAACAGGACGGACTGTTCAGGACCGGGCGGCGGGGAGGCACTCCCGCTGCCCGGCATCTTCTGGGTCCCCTCAACCCGCGGGCCAGTTTTAGGGGCGCAAATGCGCCCCTAACAAAACTGCGCCCGGGGCCACGGCCCCCCCAGCCCCCCCCCACGCTACGCCACTGCTGTAACGGTACCGGTAACGGTGCTACCCTGGAGTAGCGTTTATTTGGATCCTTTAGGACAGGTTCTTGAACACAGACAGCAGGAAAGGCTGTAGTACCTTGATTCCCACACCAGGGAGGTACTACAAGAAACCTAATTAACTCCTCAGCACCAAGTGGCTTCGTGGCCAGGAGGTCGCTGAGTGAAAAACACGTTAACTATCGGTGCACAGATACATAGACATGACGTGATACATGAACAGACTTGAAAAAGATTGCTGGATATCAATGGTTAACGAGTTGTGCAGCCTGCAGGGCAGTCACACAATACCTAGATACAGATACTGAAAACACAGATACTGTAGCAAGAAAGGCTGTTAAACCTTGATTCCCACACCAGGGAGGTACTACAAGAAACCTAATTAACTCCTCAGCACCAAATGGCTTGGTGGCCAGGAGGTCGCTGGGTGGAAACTGTGTACAGATACATAGACATGACGTGATACAAAAACATGGCTGGGTGGAAACACATTAACTATCTGTGTACAGATACATAGACATGACGTGATACATGAACAGACGTGAACAAGATTGCTGAATCTCAATGATACATGAGTTGTGCGGACTGCAGGGCAGTCACAATACCTAGATACAGATACTGGAAACACAGACAGCAAGAAAGGCTGTAATACCTTGATTCCCACACCAGGGAGGTACTTCAAGAAACCTAATTAACTCCTCAGCAACAAGTGGCTTCGTGGCCAGGAGGTCGCTGCGTGGAAACTGTGTACAGATACATAGACATGACGTGATACAAAAACATGAACAAGAGTGCTGATGCAAGACTTACTTATGAGACATACAGAGCGGGAACACTTGTGTTCATTAGCCTGCAGGGAAGGCCTACAATCTAAGATTGGATTCTATATAGCAAACAAGGAAACATATACTAGACAGGATTAGGGATGAGCCGAACACCCCCCGAGTTCGGTTCGGGCCCTAACCCGAACTTCCCATATGTTCGGGTCCGAACTCGAACTCCATGCAAGTCAATGGGGCTGAAAATTCGGTTTTTAGAGTGCCCTCCAAGAGGGCATATATGCTAGATATTTGCCATAAAAGGTGTATGGGGGTCCAGGTAGTGCCCTGGGGGACAGGAAACAAGGACAAAAAGTTAAACAAAAAACGTTTTTAAAGGGACAGTGAGTTTTCCATGAAATAAGGGTTAAAAATAAAAACCAAAAATTCCTTCAAATATCGTGCCTAAGAGGTCCCCATAACTTGCCCGTGAAGTGGCGGATTTCAAGGATGTATAGAAACACTTAAAAACAAAATAATGACGTTTCAAATTACGGTAAATGTTTTTCCTTTAATCTATCCATAAACAACTGCTTGGGGCGGCAGTCTGTATGAAAAGAGGAGACATTTTCGGACACGCAGAAAAAGTTTACAGATTTTTTGGGCTAAATTATTGTGAAACTTATGCAGGCTTTGGATGAAAGTAACAATAGGTGCTTCAAAATTGGTCCTTTAGCATCCCCAACAGTGCCGTCACACCGTAACCCCTCTGAGGATATGAATCTGATACAGGCGTCAGTGGCAGTGCACCCAAATATTGTGCTTTTGGTGCCAGGCCTGCAAGTACTATCATACAGTAACCCCTCTGTGGTATTGTGGAAGAATGCAGGGGTGAACCTTGCGGTCCTATATTAAAAAGATATGCATCTGGTTAAGGCGTCAGTGCACCCAGATATTCTGCCTTGGTGCAGACTGCCAGGCCAGCAAGTATCATCATACAGTAACCCCTCTGTAGTATTGTGGAAGAATGCAGGGGTGGACCATGTGGTCCTATATTGAAAAGATATGATTCTGGTCAAGGCGTCAGTGCACCCAGATATTCTGCCTTTGGTGCAAGACTGCCAGGCCAGCAAGTATCATCATACAGTAACCCCTCTGTAGTATTGTGGAAGAATGCAGGGATGGACCATGTGGTCCTATATTGAAAAGATTTGAATCTGGTCAAGGCGTCAGTGCACCCAGATATTCTGCATTTGGTGTCAGACTGCCAGGCCAGCAAGTATCATCATACAGTAACCCCTCTGTAGTATTGTAGAAGAATGCAGGGGTGAACTTTGCGATCCTATATTGAAAAGTTTTTTATCTGGTAATGGGCGTCAGTGCACCCAGATACTGTGCCTTTGGTGCCAGGCCAGCAAGTGTCATCATACAGTAACCCATCTGTGGTATTGTGGAAGAATGTAGGGGTGAACCTTGCGGTCCTATATTAAAAAGATATGATTCTGGTCAAGGCGTCAGTGCACCCAGATATTCTGCCTTTGGTGCAAGACTGCCAGGCCAGCAAGTATCATCATACAGTAACCCCTTTGTGGTATTGTGGAAGAATGCAGGGGTGGACCTTGCGGTCCTATATTAAAAAGATATGCATCTGGTAAAGGCGTCAGTGCACCCAGATATTGTGCTTTTGGTGCCAGGCCTGCAAGTGCCATCAAAATACAGTAACCCCTCTGTGGTATTGTGGAAGAGTGCAGGGTTGGACCCTGCGGTTCAAAAAATTAAATTGATATAAATCTGGCACAGGCGTCAGTGCAGCCAAATATTGCGCCTTTCATGGCAGCAAGTGCATTCACACCGTAACCCTTTTGTGGTATTGTGGAAGAGTTCAGTGCTGGAGGTTTTGTGAATGCAGAAGAGGACATCCCCGATCTATTCCATTACATCAGCATCAGGGGATTGATAGCTGCTGATCCAGGACTGATTCATTTTTATAAATGTCAGCCGGTCTACTGAGTCGGTGGACAGACGCACTCTTTTGTCTGTGAAAAAACCTGCAGCGGCACTGAACGTCCTTTCAGAAAGCACACTAGATGAAGGGCAACCTAGTAGCTGCATAGGATATTGGCTAAGTTCTGGCCAGTGATCCAATCTCAACACCCAGTAAGCCAGTGGATCATTTGCTGGAAAGGTATCAAGGGCTGCCCTTGCCCCTAGGTAATCCTGCACCATATGGTGAAGACGCTGGCAATGGGTGCCTACATTTGACGTCCCTGGGCGTCGAGGACTAAAAAAAATTAAAAATGCATCAGTCAAGCGGCCCTGGCCTTCACCACTATTCCTCTGATCATCCGCAGCCTCAGAAGCATGTGTGTCAGCACTTGGTACTCTACCAGTGCCTGGAAAGGTGTTACACAAGTGTCGCTTTAGAGCGTCCTCAAGTTTTTTCATCCTGTGCTCCCTCTGTGTGGGCAGGATGAGCTCTGCAACTTTACCCTTGTATCGTGGATCAAGAAGGGTTGCCAACCAGTAATGATCCTTCTCCTTGATAGCACGAATCCTGGGGTCCTTTAGCAGACTTTGCATTATTAGGGAGCCCATGCAGCATAGGTTGGAGGTGGCATTAGCTTCCGAGTCTTCCTGGTCAATGAGTATGACCGTATCGTGCACTTCCTCCTCCCAGCCACGCACTAGCCCTTGTGTTTCTGGGCACACGAAACCCTCCCTTGAGGAATCCCCACCTTCAATGCCCCCACTACTTAAATATTCCTCCTCCTCCTCATCCTCCTCCTGTCTGATCTGAGTAGGACCCGCTGGAATGCTGTCTGCGGAAAGACTGGGGCCTTCAGAGCTAGGGAAGGCCTCCTCTTCCTCCCGCTGCTCTGCCTCTAGAGCCACATCTATAATTCCCCGCAGATTGTGCTCCAGCAGGAACACTAAAGGAATTGTGTCACTGATGCATGAACTGTCCCTGCTCACCATCCTCGTTGCCTCCTCAAATGGTGACAGTACAGTGCATGCATCCTTGATCATCAGCCACTGCGGGGGGGAAAAAAAAACAAGTTGACCTGAACCTGTCCTTGTGCCATACTCACACAGGTACTCGTTGATGGCCCTCTGCTGCTTGTGCAGACGCTGCAGCATTGCTAATGTCGAGTTCCACCTGGTGGGCATGTCACAGATCAGACGGTTTGTGGGAAGGTGGAATTCTCTTTGAATTTCTGCCAGGCGAACGCTTGCTGGGAATGACCGTCTGAAGTGGCTGCAGACTTTTCTGGCCTGGATGAGAAGCTCTGGCAGCCCTAGGTACTTGGTTAGGAAACGCTGTACCACTAGATTTAGGATGTGTGCTAGGCATGGTACATGCGTCAATTTACCCTTGCGTAGGGTGGAGAGAAGGTTGCTGCCATTATCACAGACGATCATTCCCAGCTCAAGCTGGTGTGGTGTTAACCATCTCTGCACCTGGCCCTGCAGAGCTGACAGAATTTCTGGCCCGGTGTGGCTCCTGTCTCCTAAACAAACCAGCTCAAGCACAGTATGGCTTCTTTTTGCTTGAGCCATTGCGTAGCCCCTGTCAGGCGTCGGTTTAACTGCCACTTCGCCAGAGACACAGAAGGAGGAGGAGGAAGAGGGAGAGGTGGTGGTGGAGCAGACAGACCTCATACTTTCTGGAGGCATGGTGGATGAACAAGCTCCAGCACAGAGCCCCGTCTTGGATCCCTCCCAGCTGCAATCAGAGTTACCCAGTGTGCCGTGAAGGAAATGTAACGACCCTGTCCATGCTTGCTGGACCACGTGTCTAAAGTCACATGCACCTTGTTGCTGACTGCCTTTCCCAATGACTGGATAACATTGTCTTCACGTGCTGGTATAGTGCTGGAATGGCCTTGCGTGAAAAGTAATGGCGTTTTGGAACCTGCCACTGTGGTACAGCACATTCAGCAAATTCACGGAAGGGAGCAGAGTCCACCAGCTGGAAAGGCAGCAGCTGCAATGCGAGTAATTTTGCTAAACTGGCATTTAGATGCTGTGCTTGGGGATGGTTGGGACTATATTTTTTCTTACGCTGCAGCAGCTGCGGCAACGTAATCTGACTGCGTAAATCTTCAGCTGCTGGGATGATGTCACATTGTGAGGAAGGACCTGGTACATCCATTACTGTAGCATCACCCCTGTCGGTGGAGGTTGGAGGCAATGACATGGCAGGACATACAGTGGGGGTAGAGACAGATGAGGAGGAGGAGGACCTACGCAAAGTTTTGCGCCAACGGGATGTGTGGCAGTTGTTCATATGTCGCCTCAAGCATGTGGTACCCAAGTGTCCGGTATCTTTCCCACGCTTAAGCCTCATCTGACATAGATTACAAATAGCAACGCCGCGCTCTACTGCACATTTCTAAAAGAACTCCCAGACAACAGAGTTCCTGCATGTGTTCTTTGAGACAACAGCGCTCTGCACCTGACATGTGATGCCTTGGACTGGCTAGTGCCACGGTTGGTCACAGAGGATGTTGTGCCTCGTGTTTGCTGTGCCTCCTCCTCCCCCTCTTCCTCACTTAATTCCTCTGTTCGATCAGGCACCCAGGTGGAGTCAGTGACCTCATCATCATTGTCATCATCACCCCCTATCTCCTCGTCACTGGAGCCAACTTGGCAGTATGCTGCAGCTGCTGGGGCAACATAAGTGCCAGTTATTTGTGTGTCATCACTGGCA
This sequence comes from Leptobrachium leishanense, assembly GCA_009667805.1. Taxonomy (NCBI): domain Eukaryota; kingdom Metazoa; phylum Chordata; class Amphibia; order Anura; family Megophryidae; genus Leptobrachium; species Leptobrachium leishanense. The sequence goes on from CM019064.1 coordinate 311,809,977, forward strand.
CCCCCTTCCTCTAGGTTGATTATACTCCCTTCCTCAACCTCAGAGATTGAATCAGAGCACTGTACTTGCTGCGCATCCTCAAGTAGCATGTCACTGTCATTGTAGTCAAACAATTCAGCTGACTCCTCCGTGTGTGATAGCGAGGCTATGGCAGGAGTAGCTGTGGACATGGAGGCTGCATTAGATGCTTTGGCAGCTGAGGTGGACTGTAAAGCACTAGAAGCCTGGCTGGCAGAGGATGAGGAGGATGAGGATGGCCTGGTTAGCCAATCCACCAAGTCCTCTGTATGTTGCTGCTGCTTAAGATGGCCAGCACCAGTTAGAAAGGACAAGCGTGCCCCTGCAGAGGATGCACCACGTCCACCACGACCAGAGACACAGCCTCCCGACACAGGGGCTCCTTGCCCTCTTATCTGTGTCTGGGAACGTCTGCCTGTCCTTTGTGTTCTTTCAGACATGGTGAGTGATATATAGATTAATATATACAGAACTCTGATTCAACTCTGGTATAAAGATTAAAGATTTAAAGAACTCTGGTATAACTCAGTGAGACACCCTGATAGCTGGCAGCCAGTGACAAGACACAGATTACAAGTCTCAGACAACTCCTATAAATCAGTGAGACCCCTTGATGGGTGGCAGTGAAACCTCTTATAAATCAGTGAGACCCCTTGATGGGTGGCAGCCAGTGAGAACACACAGATTATAACAATTACCAAATGTTTTGTAGAAATTAGTGAGCCCCAAAATACTGCGTGGTACTGGCTGTGTGACAAGAGGCAGATCACCTCAATTCACAAATGTTTTAAAGAAATTAGTGAGCCCCAAAATACTGCGTGGTACTGGCTGTGTGACAAGAGGCAGATCACCTCAATTCACAAATGTTTTAAAGAAATTAGTGAGCCCCAAAATACTGCATGGTACTGGCTGTGTGACAAGACACAGATCACCTTAATTCACAAATGTTTTGTAGAAATTAGTGACCCCCAAAATACTGCGTGGTACTGGCTGTGTGACAAGAGACAGATCACCTCAATTCACAAATGTTTTAAAGAAATTTGTGACCCCCAAAATACTGCGGGTACTGGCTGTGTGACAAGAGACAGATCACCTCAATTCACAAATGTTTTAAAGAAATTAGTGAGCCCCAAAATACTGCGTTGGTACTGGCTGTGTGACAAGAGACAGATCATCTCAATTCACAAATGTTTTGTAGAAATTAGTGACCCCCAAAATACTGCATGTGGTACTGGCTGTGTGACAAGAGACAGATCATTCTCAATTCACAAATGTTTTAAAGAATTAGTTGAGCCCAAAATACTGCATGGTACTGGCTGTGTGACAACAGACAGATCACCTCAATTCACAAATGTTTTAAAGAAATAGTGACCCCCAAAAAGACTTGCGTGGTACTGGCTGTGTGACAAAGACAGATCACCTCAATTCACAAATGTTTTAACAAAATTTTTAACCCCCAAAATACTTGCTGGCTGTGTGACAAGACACAGAAGTTCACCTCAATTCACAAATGTTTTAAAGAAATTTGTAACCCCCAAAAAGACTTGCTGGCACAGTGACAAGACACAGAAGATCATCTCAATTCACAAATGTTTTAAAGAAATTTTTAACCCCCAAAATACTTGCTGGCTGTGTGACAAGACACAGAAGATCACCTCAATTCACAAATGTTTTAAAGAAATTTGTAATCCCCAAAAAGACTTGCAGGCACAGTGACAAGACACAGAAGATCACCTCAATTCACAAATGTTTTAAAGAAATTTGTAACCCCCAAAAAAACTTGCTGGCACAGTGACAAGACACACATCACCTAAATTCCCTGATATTTGGTAGAAATGAGACCCCCCAGACCCCCCCCCAGTACCGTGGCAGACCGGCAGTAACAACACACAACAATCTCCTCTGAAATCTCCTCTCAAAATGCGTGCTGTAGCTATGCGTGGAAACGTTATATAGTGTGCTGCGGGACTTAGCTCTGTGAGCCCATGATTGGGCAAAATTTGCCCAATCAGGACTCTGAGCCGTGATTGGCATACTGTTGAACCTGTCTTGCACCAGACCTGTGGTCAGGTGCAAGGCTGTAGCCAATTACGAGCTTCAGGCCAGTGGGAAAATGCATTGTGGTCCATTGTGATGCATTGTGGTCGAACATGCGGCGAACACCCGGAAATGTTCGGAGTTCGCGATCTAACCGAACAGGCTAAGTTCGGATCGAACTCCGAACCGTCCGAACCGAACAGCTCATCCTTTGACAGGATACATAAAACTGGGAACTCAGGAACATAAACTAGAAAGCAATATACATGAACTAGAAATAACCAAGACAAGAACTAGACAGAGAACATAAACCATATGGCAAAACCATAAACGTGAATCAGACACAAAC